>QVTF01005575.1:0-28775 GCA_003573665.1 Oxygymnocypris stewartii | reverse complement strand
GGGTCAGAATTGCATTCTTAAATTCATGTTAAGCTTTAAAACTAAACATACAGGAAAAATAACCTAAAAAAATTAATACAAAAAAACCCTTACCTTGAGGATCAGACTGGGTACCATGGCTTTTGCCACTCTCTGGATCCTCCCCTATAAATAAGAAAAGGTACTTGTTTTTAGCTAATCCCATTAATTAATTGTCTTAAAGCCATTCATAAATCCTGCTGAAGTCTTATGCAAATAACTTACATTTGGACAACTCCGTACTAATTGTACTGTTAGCCTCTTTTTAACACTCGCTCAAAAAATGCGACTCTGGTGGGACTCGAACCCACAACCTTTGAATCACTTCTCTGAGTGTAGCTTAGAAGTCCAATGCGCTATCCATTGCGCCACAGAGCCACTTGTTGAGGCCCCAAGGGCTTTTGTAATACAAGCAAAGCAGCTGCACTGCTTGCCACGTCATACACCCAACCCCCACTTCCTCTACCAGAGCTGCTGCATTAGTTGAGCTACTTTAAAATAAGCCAAGTACAGTGTCTCCCACAAGTGTCAATATATAGTTGTGAAGCAAATGATTAAAAGGTTTTAAGAGTAAAAAGTTTGAAGTCTAAAGAGTTGTTTTGCTTTTGCATTCAGAACTGCTCAAAAAGTAAGCAGCTTTTATAAATCAAAAGCATGGTAGTGCTTATATAAGGATTCTGATTCTTTCACTGAAGAAAAGTGCCAAACTCACCTCCTTGTACTTTGAAACACAGTTTCTTTTTCTGGTAAGCAAAGTAACTTGAGGCGGCACCGAGGATAGCAACACCCACAGAGCTGATGATGGCAGCCATGGCTCCGCCGCCTTCTTTCACTATACATTTAAAGGGACATAACAAGAATATGGTTTCAAAATGCTTTAAGAGTGTGTATATTTGAAATGGCTTCATCGGTTACTAATTATAAAGCTTGATAACAAAACTTCAGTAACATGGGAATATATATATATTCTTATATATAACAGGAATGCAAGAAAACAGTACTCGTTTTTGTCACTAGGGGGTGCAACAAGTGTCCTATTCTCCACTGAAAACTTGGCAAATGTTCTTCAACTAGACCGGTTTTTCATTGAACAGATATAGCAAACAGTTTACAGCATGCATGCAGACCTTAGGGTTTTGCCTCATTTAAAACCATACAGTCACTAAATGAAATTAATTTTACTATAGGCCAGAAAGAGGGAGATTCATAATACTAAAAGTGAGTCACTTCATATTGTGCAATTTACTAAACTAAATGTAGTTATTGAGTTGCTGTGATACCACTGGGGCATGTTATCTAATGTAAACATGCTGGACATTGCCTGCTAAACTCATTTTTGTGTACGCACACACATCACACATGCAGGAGAAGGTCAACTGACTACTTCTCTAAACTAATGACTGCAAAAGTATTTCAGATCTGAGGCTATGCAGATTGGTCTCCCTAAACTGCAGGCAGCTAGATAAGAGGCAACTGCTAATTAGCTGGCAGGCCAGTGTTCTTCACACGTGCTCAGTACATTCTCACTGTGCCCTTGTTGATGGTGTTTACACAGCGAGATGTGCTGACAATTAAAAGAACAGGTCACACAGAAATTGGGGTGTGCCTATGACATTAACCAAACAGAGGGAATTCTCACATTTCACTTTATAAAAAAGAATCACAGATACAAAAAAAGCTGCTTAAATGTTTCAAGAAGACAGAAAATAGCTACTTGTGTGTAAAAGAAACAAGACAAATCACTAGCCTGAATGAAACTGTGAACCAAGACATTAAAACAAACACCAAAGAATGGCAATGTTAAAAGGGGTGTTTCATGAAAACAAAACCAGACAACATGGACATATGCAAAAGATTAACAACAGTACATGCTACCATGTGCTTTAAAATTCATGCCTGCAGTGTGTGGTAAAATAACTAAATAAAACAAAATGCTCCACAAGGGTTTTCCAACAATGCCATATAGCAGAATAACCATTTTGTATTTCCCAATAAACAACAGTGTGAAGAAAATATAAAAGAATTTTGTAGCACTAGAACCTTTTGATTATCAGAAAAGGGTTATATGGCCTTACCTAGTTTTTTTTGCATATTCAGATGGGGTTTGTGTAAGTTGAGCCCCACCCAAAAAAAAGAGAAACAGAGGTGGTTTGAAATGTGACTCCAATCATATTTTTACAGATGCGTCTCAGTCTAGATCCTCTGGCTGCTCAAATAGGATTTCAAATTGTATTTTCTATCAGTCTTTTGCGACTTGCTGCATGGCATATACAATATATACTAGTCTCCTCCATCACAGAGTGTTTCTTGAGTGGCAGGAGTATCGCAACTGCGACTTGACAGATGTTTATTTGGAGATCGAGATGTCTGTTTTGAAATCCTTAACAATGTGGGTATATCTGCGTCATAACCAAAGCAGATAAGTTGGTTACGCCTGGACACACAAATCTGATTTGATCACTTGTAATTAATAGTGCAGACAGTCTGCTTGAAAAGACCTGGATTTGCGAAAAAACAACAACTGATTTGCCAGCAGTCTGATCTTAGCCTATGTTAAAGGTTCCTCATGAAACCACTGATGGCAATAATGATGATTTATTTTTAAGATTGTCTGTGTAATGAATCAGTCTCTTTTTAACTTAAACATCAAAGTGTCTGGGGTTAAAATCATCCCTATAGTGCGTCTACTCTCTTTGAGATTTGGGAGAGCATAATCTCTGCATGTGCTAAGCTTTTGATTGAGACCCACACACAGACAAACATTTGGCAACTTCAATCTTCTGGTACATTTTCGAGGTCAAGTAAGTCTAAAACCAAGTTTTAGCCAAAAGAGAATTGTGACAATGATTCAACCACAAAAATTCATTCTCAAGTAATGGAAAATAAAATGGCAGCCATGAGCAGAGAAAAAGGAAGCACAGTAATGGAATGCTCAACGTGGCCTTGGGGTTAATTCATTGTACCGTAAAACCGGCTGAGATGAGAAACTCCTCATTTGAGACATGCCATGCAAAACCAGTCAATCTGTTGTGTCTATTGGAAAAAATTCACAAGAAGGGGTGGGAGGGGAAGGGGGGGGGATATCCTGAGGAAAAGGATGAAGGGGATATTCCTTTTGAAAACAGGTGTTATGATCTTTATTTCACAGCCAGAATCACCATTCATTTATACTTTGGCTTCCACCTACTGCTTAAATAAATATATAATATCAGTAATTTGGTAACATTATGAAGTTATTAAAGAAGTTTTTCACTGTTTCACACAAAGAAATGTCTTCTGCTTACCAAGTCTGCATTTATTTGCAATAAAAACAGTATTGTATTATTATGTTATTGTAAAAAATTATTATAATTGAAAACAATTTTCTTAATACATTACCAAAAGTAATATATTCATGTGAGAGCAAAGCTGGACTTTCAGAAGCCATTACCCCAGTTTTCAGTGCCACGTGATCATTCAGAAATCATTGTAAAATACTTATTTGAAGATTAAGAGACATTTCTTATCATCAATGTTAATATTATATATTGTTATCAATTTAATTGAAAAATAAAAGTAGATTGTTTCAAACTGCTTTTTAAAAACCTTACCAACTCCAAACATTTTAACAGTAGGTGTATAGGCTTATTATAATCTTTATCAACACACAAAGAAACCAGTAAAACCAGTCAGTAATGCAATAAGATTAATTCCTCATTGCCAAATGTCTAAATCAATACAATCACTAATCACTTGATCATTACCAAACATGCATCTCATCACCGAAAAGACCATAAGCAGCAGTCCCAGCCGTACAACCAAGTATAACTTTCAAACCATGTAAACAATATGTAAAACCATTTAAAAAACCCAATACAAGCAAAGAAGATTGCTATCCAGGACAGTTAGAGCTCTGCCTTTGCCTCTGTTACATTCAGAAGTCCCCGTAACTGCTCTAGCACAGGCTTTACTACTTGATTAAACTGGGAAATCCAAACACTGAGGTCTGCTGGTATATTATCGACTAGCATCTTGATAATCTGGAGCCCCTGCTGGTAAAGATCTGCAACGACAGGCAATCGAAGCAGAAATTTAGGGCACAGCCACTGGCAGAATGAACAGTCAAAAGAATCAGTCGTCAAATATACTAAAAGAGCAGCGTTCGACTATTCACCAACCATTTACTATTCCAACATAGAAGAAAACCTTAACATGTACTGCCCAATGCCCACAATTATTGTTTTTGTCTGTTGAACCGCCCTGTCCTTACATAAGAACTGTGTGACAGTTAGTCATCAGACTAGAGCAGTTTTCATGGTCTTGCTCTGTACTGTAGGCTAAACTATTTTAACTCATGAACTGGCTCATTCTTGATTAAAGAAACAATCTGAAGCAGGGGACATGCTAACTCCACTGGGAAAGACAAAGACACTGGCAAGAAAACCAAGCTTTGGAAAGGACATTACAGCTAGAAGTGAAGTGAGGAACCGAGTGAGTGAGAACTAGAGCAAAGACACTTCCCAGAGGCACTCATTTTCATATATTTCAGAGGACTATTTAGGTAAACTCCATAACCTTCACTTTGTGGCCGATAGTTTTTCCAAAACATTTACTGATAGATGGAGTTAAAACCTTAAGTACAATTTGCATAAAATTAATGAATGTTTAATATTTACCTGTGTTTGTATCAGATTGATCAGAGGCTCCACCTAATGAGAAACATGAACAAATTAACTTCAAGAAAAATGAATAATATCTTACTATTCAAGATTACGAAATAAAAATTAAAAGTTATCAACCAAATTGCAAGTATTTGCCATGAATTTAAGGAAATAAATACCATTTTCATTATATCCCGGAACATCTCCTCCTCGCCCTAAAAAAAATTAATAAATCCAGTCAGTTTCACTCAAAGCACTGATGTACTTCATAGAAAGAATGCTTAATAGAAAATATTTTCAGCTTTAGGTAATTGTGAGTTTGTGACTGCATTTGGGGCTTGCAAATGTTTTGGACTTGAAACTTGGCTATATAAGAGTCATAGAAACCTAAGAAACTCCAAAACTAAGAAAAATAATGATGCAAACCTCCACTTTTGCCTCCATCGGGCTTGTATTCACCCCCTTCATTCACATCGAAGAGGTCATTGTCATCAAAACTTCCACCACCTCGATAAAAAATAAATGCAAATTTTATGAGAACAGAAGTGTGATAGACTTTTTAAAGAGTAAAAATACACAATTTGTAACTTACACAATTTCGTCTCTTCACTGAATTAAAGATGGCTGATAAAATGAGCACACAATCCTTAATCTCATAGCAATGTGCTAGTTAGCAAGTTCCGCAACGAATGCAGCTAACGTTAACAGTCTCAGAGAACGGCTTGTCACAACACAGAAGAGAAGGTGAGCAGAGCTCATTAGCATTTAAAGAGACATGCACCGTAACGGGTCACTGTGAACAGAGCTGTTTTTGAATAGGTAACAAGGGTGTTGTTTTACACGACCATTGAGACATTTTAACCAAAGTATGGTTATAGACTTTTCATTAAGACCCTAAAGAATTAGTGGTGCTCCGATTGATTGGGTACCGATCACTATCGGCCAATAATCGCTTTGGGATGTTTGATCGGAGGTCTCCAAAAAGGCCGATCTCAAGCTGATGACGCGCGTGCCGTGAGAGGTTTGGTACGGTATGCAGCTGCACCATCTCAGTCTGGCGTGGGTAAAATAATTATAGTGCTGAAGGTGAAGTACAATTCCTATTTATTCATTAAATAACATATAAAGTCATTTTACACTTTCTGTGAGATTTCATTTCATAAACAATCTGTGAGAATCACCGCGAGCGCGCTTTCCCTCTCAAAATGCGCAAATGCTTAAAATCCCATCGTGTCTACACTATAAGAGAGCTGCACGCTGCATAGTTGACACAGGAATTTTCACTTGCACAACAGAGGCAGTGTCGCATCTACTAAAGTTTATAAATTGCTTTTCTTGTTAAGTCTTGCCAGTGTTTAACCATTCAGCGCGTGCACGCTCTCCTGGAGACCGTGCATTCATGCACACTTGCAGCGCACACACATAATGCCAGGTTCACATTACTCCGTTTGCAGTGCGTATGATGCATATTTTTCCACGCTAATCATGTTAACGGATCAGAGCATTCTGCATGCGGTTACGGTAGTCCGTTCAGTGCAGAGATAGTTTACGCACCGAGTCTATCTTTGCTGTTCTGCATACACTGAATTAGAGTGACAGCGCATTGTTTGCGGTAAATATGAACATGGATTGACACAAAAATGTAGTAATTACATTATAAATGCATATAATTAAAGTCTACTGTGTTTAAGAGTCATCACATGTGGCTTTTTGGCTAGGTTTAAAGGAAAAGAGCACTTTTAGATAAACAAGGCAATAATAGATGGCACTCATGGAGGTATTGAAAGCAAAGTGACAATTTTAAGCAGTGTAGCATTATTAAACAAACAAGGTGTGTATGTCTGCCTATTATAGAATCAAAGTCAACTAACGTTATACATCACAATCGGAAGTTACTACAGGCACTAGATGATGGTTTAAAGTGAGTGTTAAGCAAACACATTAATAACATACATTTTCAAGTGTAGCTTGATGCTAATTGTACCTCTATTTATATTTTAGGATGTATTCTTGCAAGCATTATATATAGTTTATGTTTCTGGGGTAGAACCAAACTTAATTTATAAAAATAAAAAAATTATATCTAAAATTGAATGTACAGTATCTCACAGAAGTGAGTACAACCCTCATATTTTTGTAAATGTTTTATTATATTTATTTATGTGACTACACTGAAGAAATTACACTTTGCTACAATGTAAAGTAATGAGTGTATAGCTTGTATAACAGTGTAAATTTGCTGTCCCCTCAAAATACCGCAACACACAGCCATTGATGTCTAAACCACTGGCCACAAAAGTGAGTACACCCCTAAGTGAAAATGTCAAAATTGGGCCCAAAGTGTCAATATTTTGTGTGGCCACCATTATTTTCCTGCACTGCCTTAACCCTCTTGGGCATGGAGTTCACCAGAGCTTCACAGATTGCCAATGGAGTCCTCTTCCACTCCTCCATGACGACATCAAGAAATACTGCCCTGCGGCCCAGTCTCCGAAAAGAGGGGATCATGATCTGCTTCAGTATATGTTGGCATTCATGGTTCCCTCAATGAACTGTAGCTCCCCAGTGCCGGCATCAAAAGACTCCTCTACAAAAAAACATTTGTTGACAATTTTTTATTGTCGACGTTGTCGATAATGTCAACTAATCGTTGCCACCTGTAAAGACTGGTCAAAGGCAGGGGATCCAAGTGCAGTAATATATTTATTGGACAAAGGCAGAATCACACAGGCAATGGTCAGAGGGCATAACAGGAATATCGGAGGCAGAGCAGAGACGTAAACAATACCAGGCAGGGGTCGAGGTCACAGGCACAGGTTCAGAAGTCCAAGGTCAGGCAGTCCGGGGTCACACACAGAGATAACAGATACGGGGAAGAACGCTCAGAAATGTAGCCAGGGCAAAACAAGACTTCGCAGTGAGTGAGTGTTTGTGTGCTGCTTTTATGTGAGTGAGTGAATGAGGTGCAGGTGTGGTGAGGCAATTAGGGTTGATGAGTGAATGGTGACAGCTGTGTGATTGGTGTAATGGTGGACGGGAGAGTGTGAGTGCAGTGCATGATGGGAGATGTAGTCCATGGGTGATGTGCAGTAGAGTGAGTGGTAACCAGATTCATGACAGAGCCCCCCCCCCAAAGAGCGGCTTCCAGACGCTTACACAAAGCATACTCCAGGAGGGTGGTGGAGTGGAGGTGGAACCGGGGGAGGGAATGGAGGGCCAGGTCCATGTGGGGCCAATGAGGCAGGAGCCCACCAGGGCGGGGCGGAGGAGACAGCAGAGACGTGAAGTGACTCTGGCAGGTCGGCGGTGGCGTGAGGTGACTCTGGCAGGTCGGCGGAGACGTGAGGTGACTCTGGCAGGTCGGCGGAGACGTGAGGTGACTCTGGCAGGTCGGCGGAGACGTGAGGTGACTCTGGCAGGTCGGCGGAGACGTGAGGTGACTCTGGCAGGTCGGCGGAGACGTGAGGTGACTCTGGCAGGTCGGCGGAGACGTGAGGTGACTCTGGCAGATCAGGCGCCCACCAGGGCGGAGCAGACGAGACAGACGCCCACCAGGGCGGAGCAGACGTGACAGGCGCCCTCCAGGGCGGAGCAGACGAGACAGACGCCCACCAGGGCGGAGCAGACGAGACAGACGCCCACCAGGGAGGAACAGACGAGACAGACGCCCACCAGGGCGGAGCAGACGAGACAGACGCCCACCAGGGCGGAGCAGACGAGACAGGCGCCCTCCAGGGCGGAGCAGAGATCCCTGGCCGAGACTGGGACCTAGAGGAAACGGAGACACAAGAGGCAGAGAGAGCACATTTGGTTTCAGGAACCGAGGCAGGGAGTTTAAGCGGCCATGGTAGATCCGGGGACTCGGGCAGCCATGATGGATCAGGGGACCTCATGGGCCATGGCGGGTCCGGGGTCTCCGTGAGCAATGGAGGGGAGCTCCCTCCATGAAAGTTCTTGGTGAACTCCACTACCTCGAGGAGGCACTCTGGAAGCGTTAAATCTCGGTGGCGCTCGGGCGGCTCTGACTCTCTTGGGCACTCAGGTGGCTCTGACTCTCTTGGGCGCTCGGTAGAACTGGACGGAACCAGCGGAGGCATTGTTGAGCTGGGCGGGACCAGCGGAGACGAAGGAGAGCTGGGCGGGACCAGCGGAGAGCTGGGCGGGACCAGCGGAGACGAAGGAGAGCTGGGCGGGACCAGCGGAGACGAAGGAGAGCTGAGCGGGACCAGCGGAGACGAAGGAGAGCTGGGCGGGACCAGCGGAGACGGAGGAGAGCTGGGCGGGACCAGCGGAGACGAAGGAGAGCTGGGCGGGACCAGCGGCGAAGGCGAGCTGGGCGGGACCAGCGGCGAAGGCGAGCTGGGCGGGACCAGCAGAGACGAAGAAGAGCCGGAAAGGGCCAGCAGGGGCTCTGGGGAAACGGACGGAACCAGGAGGGGACCCAGAGTGCCGGACTCTGTGAGCTCCTGGATCGGAGCGGCCTCTGGAGTGAACTCTGCGAGCTCCTGGATCGGAGCGGGCTCTGGAGCGGACTCTGCGAGCTCCTGGGACGGAGCGGGCTCTGGAGCGGACTCTGCGAGCTCCTGGGACGGAGCGGCCTCTGGAGCGGACTCTGCGAGCTCCTGGGACGGAGCGGCCTCTGGAGCGGACTCTGCGAGCTCCTGGGACGGAGCGGCCTCTGGAGCGGACTCTGCGAGCTCCTGGGACGGAGCGGCCTCTGGAGCGGACTCTGCGAGCTCCTGGGACGGAGCGGCCTCTGGAGCGGACTCTGCGAGCTCCTGGGACGGAGCGGCCTCTGGAGCGGACTCTGCGAGCTCCTGGGACGGAGCGGCCTCTGGAGCGGACTCTGCGAGCTCCTGGGACGGAGCGGCCTCTGGAGCGGACTCTGCGAGCTCCTGGGACGGAGCGGCCTCTGGAGCGGACTCTGCGAGCTCCTGGGACGGAGCGGCCTCTGGAGCGGACTCTGCGAGCTCCTGGGACGGAGCGGCCTCTAGAACACCCACAGTGAAGGAAGAGCCAGCACACGATAAAGCATAGTTCAAAAGGCCCCTCAAACTCCCATGATACACTCTTCCAGAAAACAAAGATTTGTTAAACCTGGCCTTGACCTGACTAGTGAGTCCGAAATAAAACAAGTCCTTGAACAGATACTCGTCGTACAACGGTACCTGGTAAGACAGCTCACAAAACTGGTGAACATACTCTTCCATAGTCAGGCCTCCCTGGCGAAGATGTAGGAGTAGGCTTATGCTGTCCATAGTTGAGCTGGGTAGGTGAGATGATGCTGCTGGATCTGAGGTGGCGAAGTCTTCTGTAAAGACTGGTCAAAGGCAGGGGATCCAAGTGCAGTAATATATTTATTGGACAAAGGCAGAATCACACAGGCAATGGTCAGAGGGCATACCAGGAATATCGGAGGCAGAGCAGAGACGTAAACAATACCAGGCAGGGGTCGAGGTCACAGGCACAGGTTCAGAAGTCCAAGGTCAGGCAGTCCGGGGTCACACACAGAGATAACAGATACGGGGAAGAACGCTCAGAAATGTAGCCAGGGCAAAACAAGACTTCGCAGTGAGTGAGTGTTTGTGTGCTGCTTTTATGTGAGTGAGTGAATGAGGTGCAGGTGTGGTGAGGCAATTAGGGTTGATGAGTGAATGGTGACAGCTGTGTGATTGGTGTAATGGTGGACGGGAGAGTGTGAGTGCAGTGCATGATGGGAGATGTAGTCCATGGGTGATGTGCAGTAGAGTGAGTGGTAACCAGATTCATGACACCACCCTACTGTATATTGAGCAGCGGACAATGTTAAATCCGTATACGAGATACATATCTGAGGACAAATCCATTGCTGGCCAGCAAGATTATTATAGTTTTCAATTTGTTTTATTTTAATTTAGTTTTTAAATTTGCTATAAAATTCTGTTTAGTTTTTATTAGTTTCCTAATGTGGTTATATTAGATGTCTTATATTCTTATTTATCCTAATCGTGATATTGTTACTGTTGTGTCTTGCTCACTTTTTCGTGAACAGCTGCGCATAAATCATAACTGGGACTAATGAAATTCAATAATAATGGCAATTGTATTTAACATTATAGGCTATTTGAATATTTTATTTTATTTAATTATGAAGAATTATTAGCGTGTGCATGATGTGATATAGCAGAATGATCACAAGATGCTAGGCCAAGTTTTGTATTGTTTCCAGAAAGGATGCGCATTCTCATATTTTATTATCATGTTTTGCGTGTCTTTCTTCAAAACACCAACTTAGAATGCCTAATGGTGTTTTGATTGCTTGTGTTAGATGAGAAAATAAATAAGTGTTAATTATGTGGGTGCGGTTCGGGTCGTGACTTGCGGCCTTTGTCAAACGGATCTGGTCTGGTACAGGAATAAATAAAATGCTGCTGTGGTATAACGGGTCGGGTGTTCTGTTAAGTACTGCTGGTGTACGTTTACCAAACAGGACCGGTGCAGGACTCTGCTTTAAGATGATGCACCATTTGCAGGTATTTCCATAAACTGTCACACAGCTAATATATTTTTACGTCAAGGGGAGAGAACGTAATAATTAAGAAAACTAATATTTATTTTTGTTAATTATAATTTTATTTCAGTTAGTTTTTCAATAACTATTGTAAGTTTCGTTTTAGTTTTTCAAATATTTTGATTATATTTTTATTTTATTTTATTTCAGTTTAAATAGTTTTTTCATCAAACGTTTTAGTCTGAGTTTTAGTTTCCGTTTACAAAAATAACCTTGCTGGCCAGCACCACCTAGCGTTCAGGCATGAATTAGGAGAAGGCGATCAATAATTTCACGCTTGGCGTAAAAGCACCATTAAAGGCCTTTCCACACTGTGCGCGGAAAAGCGAAACGAATTTAGGACACGATGACGTGTTGGTATATACCAACAGCTTCCTATGGATGCTTCCACATAGTCCGTGAACATTCGCGCACCGAAAATGCGAATGTTTTTTTTTTCGTCCATTCCAAAGAATCTTTTCAGTTTCATAAAGCGAAAACACGGACCATCCAATCAGAATTCAGGTAGGATAACGTGACCGGAGCAGCTGCTGTTGCACAAAAAGGTAAGAATGGTGGTTCTGTTTCGAAAACCAGTGTAAACAAACAACGAAGAAGAGTATCCCAGATAAGAGGGTAGATGCTGAGTTCTTGTTATCGTTAGTATTTGAAAACAGATTTATTCTCACATGTTCTTCATACAGAATATAATTTCTAATAATTGTCCACTGAATCATTTGTCCACCGAATCGGTTTTCTTCCATGTGCGCGAGTATTGTGAGTCAGAGAGCGTTCACTCTTTCTAGATCTTCTGTATTTAAAAAAAAAAAAATTGTGAAACATTTTTATACGCATGAAATATGAAAGCTAATAGTGACTATGTGTGACTAACATGACTATGATGATATATTTTCTGTATGCGTTTTGTATGCAGCTCATGGTATTTTTATAGCAATAAAGGATGTTTATGACAAATATTAGCAGTGTAGCGTTATTAAACATACAAAGAGTGCACGTGTCTGCTTATTATAGAATCAAAATCAGCTATAAATCACAATCGGAAGTTATTACAAGCAATCGATGATGGTTTAAAGTGGGTTAGCATATGCATTAATAGTTATATACATTTTCAAGAATAGTTTGACGCTATTTGTACTTCTAATTATATGTTAGGATGTAGCCTTTTCTTGTAAGCATTATAGATAGTTTGTGTTTTTGGTGTAGAACCAAACTTTGTTTATCTTAATTTTCGATGTTAAATCTACATACGAGACACATATCTAAGGAAAAATACATTGTTGGTCGGCGCCCCCTATCGTACAAACGTGATTTAGCAGAAGGCGAACCTTCTTTTCGCGCTCGGTGTGAAAGCAATGTTTGTCGGCGATTCGCCTCGCTTTTTTATACTGCGCTGAGTGTGAACTGTGAAATGGCCTTAACAAACAGATGTTGGAAGAAACATACCAGTTCCTCTCTCTTTGGGTGGGAGCACAGGCTTTTTGGGCTCAGAATCTGGAAGTAGTGGGAAAAAATACAAAGAAAACTTATGGAATAATCTGTCAGTCTTTCAAATCATTCTAAATAGCACCTTTAAAACAAGACAAAACTAATAGCACTGGTAATAGCAATGAATAAAAGCTAATTGTAGCTTAAAATGACTATTTAATGAAACACATTAATACCCAATATATATATTTTTTCTTAAAGAAAGAAAGAAAGAAAGAAAGAGTAAACATGACAAAATGCACTTTACACACAGCCTGAAAGTTCCAGAGAAAATGCAAAAACACAAATTTTTACCTGGACCAAATGCATCAGACAGATCGAAGTCGCCTGAGAATGAAAACATCATGTTAATTTGTACAGTGGTAGCTTGATTACTGTCCAAAAAAAAAAGTAATGCCTGATTTGAAGTAGAAACAGAATTGACCTACAATAACGTGTATGCATATGTATATTTTACCTCCAGATGGTACCTTTTTATCTGCAAATAAAATAAAAAGGAATAATGCAATACATTGATTATACCATAGCACTTATTTACAAACGAAACAAAAAACATCAATAAATTACCTTAAATTAGCTCAATAAAAACTCAAAATAAATGCACTTTGGATCACTTAAACATTACTATATAATCTGCATTTCATTTAACAGCGTCCTTGTTGCGTATATATACTTTCAACTAACCCTAAACTTTAGCAACCTGTTACTAATTCATATTAATGTAATAAATGATAACACTACAATAAGGGCACCTTAAAATAAAAGTGTAACCCACAAACTTTACACTTAATTACATAAACACCTCAGTATAATGTTCTCTTACCATCTTCTGATTTGGGGGGAACCACTGCAGGTTTTTTAGGGTCTGTGTACAAAGAAAATGGTCAAAGTTTTTCAATTTTGAATCTAGGTTAATTCAAGTTTAGTTATTAAACTGAAAACCAAGGGATAGTGGAATTTAAATTGGTATAAGAGGAATTTACTGAACCGCAATTTAAAAAAAGATATTCAACTACAAGCAGCTGAAGATTTTGATAAGTCCAAATTTTCCACAGAACCATTACTTTAATTAAAAAATTAAATAAAAAAACAAAAAACAATTAAAATCTCAAAAGGTAATGTTCATTTTGCCATTAAGTGCCACACAATGTCCATCATGTTACGTAGGGAAGAGAGAAAGCTTATACAAAACATTTCAAATTAAAATATATAAAAAAATGAGAACATGAATAAACAATGAGTTTAATTGGTGTACTGATCATCAAATAATAAGCAGGCCCTAATAAAGGAAACTACAAAAGTGTGATAAAAATTAAAGACTAAAATGACCACAATTTATTTAAACTCTTTTTGTTTATATTTCTGAGCCCAAACAGTCTTACCCAAATCGAGGACATCTGAAAGATCAAATCCTACAAGAGCAAGGCAACACTATGTTAAATAAGTCTCTGCATGTACTTCAATGTGCCAAACTTAATCAATACAATTATGAAATATAGCAACTAAAATAAGTTTGAGCATAATGTTAAAGGTTACCTGAATCTGGGTTTTTCGGTGGGGCTGGTTTCACGGTTGGCTTCGCAGGGGCTTAAGATCATAATAATATTGTTAATAGTTTGAAATGATAGAGACAATATAAATACATGATATACTAGAACCAAACAAGGTTGGGAGTATGGTGATCCACATTTGCTCGCAAACGACTTTATTATATTTAATGTGTATTTATTTACATTAAAAATAACATTACATATTTAAATCGTAGAACATCCACATAAAGAGAGGCCCATTACAAATTAAATAGAAAGTCCTCTTTACTTACGCTCATCATCACCAAAAGCATCAGCGAGGTCGAGATCTGCAAGAAAACAGATATATTAATATTTTGCATTTCTCTAGTGCTTTTATGGCCAGTTTAATTCCTTAAAGCTAATCTCTTTTAACTAAATCAAAACTGCATGTCTAGAAAACTGGCATATACAAATTTCCAGTCTGTGTCCTATAAAAACTGTAAAAAAAATAAACAAAATAAAATAAAAACCTTTCCAATAGAGAATGCATCCAACCACTTCAAAAGCACTTATTGGATTTACTAAGGCCAATATTTTAACTGCAAGCAACAAATGTATGCATATCAAAGCAATCACTCAAATACTCCAAATACTGCCAATATGTAAAATATTCATTACAATAAACAGCCCATAAATGCCTAATGGTACTTGACTAATTTATGAACTAGTTATTTAGCAGTCCAAATTATTAAATGTGATCAAATGGAAACCAATTAGCCTGATTTTAGCTACATTGTGCAATTTACATCTGGCTCCACACCACAGTACAAAACACAAATAAAGGATGCAAATCGAACTCAAGTGAAACAAATCAAATGACATTGAAAGTAATCGTTTTCTTGAAATAATTTCCAAATATAAAGGCTATTAGCATTGCAGCTAATTTGTGTTCCTGTGTGGCTTACTTGTGTTCCTGTGTGGCTCAGTGGTAGAGCATTGCATCAGCAGCGCAAAAGGTTGTGGGTTCGATTCCCAGGGAACACATATACTGACAAAAAATGCATAACCTGAATGCAATTGTAAGTTGCTTTGGATAAGAGTGTCTGTTAAATGCATAAATGTAATTTTAAAGTTTCTATGTTAGTAACAATACAGCATCTAGTGCTTTTCCTTTTGCAAAGTTACTGCTGCATGACCCCCAAATAGTTACTCAAAAAAAGTATAACCTTCTGTCTCACCAACTCAAAATATACCAGTCTAGTTCCCAGAGGGTAAAAGTCTTGACTAGGTTAAATGATTGGAATGTGACAGCTCGCTTTCACATGAAAACCCCACCCAGCTATACACTGTATTGTGTGGTGTATTAGATTCACATTGTGACCAAACCCTCCCAGCCCTTGAAGTGACAAAGCAAAACTGTATGTAAAATGAGTTTTACCACAAATATAAAACAACCGTTTTGGGATGTACATTACACGCGACACACGCGATCTTAAGCGTGCGAGTGTGTGCCCGGCACATGAAACACCCTAGCAGAAGCCGCATCCTGTGGCTTACGTTGCCAGGGCAATGGATTGTTTTCATTATGGTCTACGCAAAACCCATGATGATGACTGGTGGTTGAGTCACAACTGAAACCAGAGCAATCCTTTTATCTAGGTGCATGTTTATATACAATCGCCTTGCATTGCATAAAAAATACATTTGGGAAGAACTACATATAGAGTTTAGGAAAAGCGAAGATTCAGGCAAGCTTGAGTGATGCAAGTATTACTTGTAAAACATTTAAAAAAAAATTGGGTGTGTCTGATTTTGCTTGTGACAAAATCTGTTCTGGCCTAAACACTATGTATGTCGTGCTGCTCTGAGCATTTCTCACCACCAAAACCCTAAACCAGCTAGCAGAATCTACTCTCAGATTGTGCCAAAACACCAATGTCTTATTCAAAATAAAAGACAGTGGCTTGGGTTTACTTTGAGACTCAATGCAGGAACATAACGCAGGAACAGAACAATTTTTGTAAAACTCTTTTTCTGTGACCTTCAAAGTCTAACGTGAGATTTGAGTTGCTTCCCAAACTAGCAATGAGTCCAAACAATGACAAAGTTATTATCATTGGTTCATTAGCGATGTTGTGTTAGCATTTGCCAAAATTATTTATTGTCAATCACTCATATGCCTGCTAAAAAACATTAAATATGGAACAGTGCAACATTAAAACATGCCACCCACGCATCTGCTAGCATCATGCATTCTTAATGCAAGATTTACAATATTTCAAGTTGAGCAAAAGCCTCAAACAACAGAAGGCAGTGTACTATTTATGGTTTGTTTTATAATTATATAATTGGGGGGAGGGGGGCTGCTCTGTGAGGCAAAGAGGAACCGATAACAGCTAAATTATGCATATTAACATATAAAGTTCATATTTTAAATTGGGAATAAAAGCAAAGGGAGCTGGGAATACGTGGAAGGATCACTAATCTCAGTTTCAATTTTGCTTTATTTGTATGTCATAACTTTTGGTCATGCGTGTAAAAATATCCCTTACGAAAATCAACCATGGTTTTATTGTAGTAAAGGTGTAGTAACCATGTTTTTTTCGTAAACATTCGTATAACCACAGTTGTACTATAAATATCACGGTTAAACTGTTGTTAGAGTAGCAAAACCATGATTAATCAGTGGTCACCATGGTTTTATTTGTAGCAAAACAATGTTTAGTTTTCGTAAGGGATTACGTGGTTACCTTCTTACAGAAACAAACACGCTTGGTGCTACAATTCTCTGGCCATTCTTCCTATGGGTTGGTGAGTCATGCAGCTTGTATGTGGAAAGATTCCATTTCAAAGACTCAAACCAATGCACCAAACCAAAGTTTTTGGTCATTCAAACATTTTACTTTTTCCGTAATACAAAACGGTATCCAGCACATTGGGCAAACGGTACAATTCATCGCTTCAAATAAAGCTTATTTACGAGCAATTAAAACAAGCGTTTATTTCGTTTCCTTCAATCGTCAAAAAGTGACTCGTGCGTCTTTCCCAGCTAACAAATAAAAGTCCCCAGGACGTCCCCTAAACGGCCTCTGCGAACGTCCCCCGGACGTCAGCGTGTAGGGTCCCCTTAACGTCCAGCGGACGTTCGCAAAGACGTCCTCCGGACGTTCATGGGGACGTTCACAGGACGTGCAGCGGCCATTCGGGACGTTTAGGGGACTTTCGCTTTAAATCCTCTGAATGTCATTTTATTTTACTTTTAGGCTAACCAAAGAAAACAGACACATGCAAATAGTTGGAACATAGTAGGCTACAGTTTTATTTTATTTTTATAGATGTAAAGTTTTTTTTGTCTTTTTTTTATTAGATGTTAAGAAAAAAAAAGATATATACAACTACAACAAAAACATCAGATTATGTAAAGAGAATAAATGGGCTTTCAAGAAAAAATAAAATACATAAATGTAGGCTGTAATTAAGCAAAAATAAAGAGAAGAATTACATCAATGCTACAAAAACGACATACAGGTTCAATTTTAAATTAGCCTACATATGACTCTTTAGCAAATTACAAATGTGCTTTTTCCGGGCGTGGGTGGGCGGCTGAGTCAAGCAAAGCAGCTGCGTCTCTGCGTTATTCCCATGGTAGCTCTTCCCGTTGGCTTCTAACCTAAAACAACGAAACGAACACATTCATGTCATAAAACATGTCTAAAATGTTTCCTTGCAATGAAACCATAGCACAATTCTGCGTTAATACTGAAAAGCATCCACTCAAATCTTTTCTAACATATTAATTGAATTTGTAAAGGTCATCATTAATTAAAATAAAATGACATTCAGATGACATTCGGATGACGTTCGCAAGAGGCCATTTAGTTCTGGGGACCTTTATTTGTTAGCTGGGATAATGGCTTGAACAGTCACTCAAACCTTAAAGTGGGAGAATCTGTTAAAGTTGTGTAGCCTATGTGTAAATGCAAACGTCATTATCGATGTCTGCACGTAAGCTTAATTTCCATAACGACTTTGTCACACAGCTTAGCCTATAAACCTCATGAAAGCCATACGAAAAATACATTTTACTGTGACATCAAGTAAGGTAAGTTGTCTTATGACATACGGGTTGTTTTTTTATTATCTTTTTTTTTGTTCTTATGCTTATTGTCTGCAGCCTAAAGACACTGAAGTGTAACTTTTGGCACTCATTACGCGCGCATTTGCGCTTTTTATATGGCACAATAATGGGTGACATTGGCGCGAAGGCTTAAACGTTAAAGTGGGAGAATCTGTTAAAGTTGTGTAGCCTACACGTGAGCTTATTAAGCTTAATTTCATAACCACTTTTTAATCATTTTATACGCATTTAGTCGGATACATTCTGCTTTCAGAACTGTCAAGTCCGTAACGGAGAGAACAGATAATACAAATTTAAAAAAATGCGCAATAAACTCTGTAAATGTGGTTGTCGCTACCTGTATTTTTCAGGAGTTAATTCGGTTGTCGAATGTGGTTGTCACTCTCGTATTTTAGTGAATTATGTGTGTACAGAATGCGATTAAGGAGTAAAAGGTGAACTGACAACCAAATTTAGCTGCAGTGTGTACGTGTTCATCCATAAATCCATTCCATTCCTGTCTGTCTATCTATCATATTGTTGTATCTATCAGTCCTTCTATCTGTCTGTCTGTCCGTCTGTAAATGTGCTTTTTTTGGTTGACAGTTTATAATTTACAGAATAAAATTTCATAATGCACTCACCTGATTAACTGTTTTTTCACGATCCGGGGCATGTTTTAAGGTAACAGCAATCATGTCTTCCACACTCTGGGAT
The DNA here is from genome assembly GCA_003573665.1 of Oxygymnocypris stewartii. Classification (NCBI taxonomy): domain Eukaryota; kingdom Metazoa; phylum Chordata; class Actinopteri; order Cypriniformes; family Cyprinidae; genus Oxygymnocypris; species Oxygymnocypris stewartii. The sequence goes on along the minus strand of QVTF01005575.1, from coordinate 9,737 downwards.
TTTTGGTGTGGGTATGCCTTGCTGCAGGCACCTTGATTTAATACAGAGATCACCATTATTAAAATTAAAACTAGAAATTAGAATGACAAAGTTCTATTCTAAAAACATCAAACATTAATCTTATTTCTGCTATGAATATACATATATATGTATTGAGAAGAACTTACAACTTTTACATTTAAAAGGAGTAACAACATTTAGAACCTACCAAATCTTATTTACAATTTCTTTACAATCCAAATAATTTGAGATCTTGAAATATTGATTATTGGTCATTAGTGGCAAGTTTTGAAACTTACGTATGATGACATCATTGATAAGGAGCTGCTGAAATTGAAGTTTTCCCTTTCTGCCTTTATAACTGTAATATCCCCATAAGGAATTATCTCCAATTTTTTTCAGCATCCTCCGAATTCCATCTCCCAAGCTGCCACCACTCTGAAGACACAGATAACGAATCTACAGACAACAACAATAAGTAATTAAACACAAGAGCAAAATGTTTTCAATTATCATAGGTTAAAAATCACTAGTAATGTTGCTTGTGTTATGGCACATACCATCTTCTTTCGGAATTCAGCATCTTTCACCTTGTCACACAACTCCTCTAATTCCTCTACAGTTTTACATGGCTGCTCTAGCACCTCTGTGAGATCAGAGACAGAGGTGCTTGGCTGGCTCATTGATTGCTGCATTGTTTCAGCTGCTGATGTAATGTTGTTTTGGATTTGGTCCAGTTTCAACATGATTCTTCTTTCTAAATTCTCAAATAACTTGTAGATTTCTGTGCATAATTTATTTTGAAAACATAAATGACATTACAATCTACAGCAATACAAAATAACACTGCCATAAGACAATATAAGTCTGCCATAAGACAACATAATAATTTAATAATTATGATGAAATCAAATAGTTACCATCTCGAAGAGATTGTGGATTAATCACACTTCCTAAAACAAGTCACAAATCATTTTATCAGATAATATATACATTATGTGCGTGCGTGCGTGCGTGCGTGCGTGCGTGCGTGCGTGCGTGCGTGCGTGCATGCGTTTGTGTTTGAGCGTACCTTGATTCTGCCAGTTGGCAGAAACTGACTGATGTGGCTGCAGTTGTGGTGTTGAAAGTGATGGAACTGTGATGAAACAAAAATATTTTTATGTAACATCAAAACACCTCATTGAAACAGGGTTTTGCATTTGTTTTAATAAATAATACATTAATTATGATGAAATTAAATACCATCTCGAAGAGATTGTGGATCAATCACACTTCCTAAAACAAGTCACAAAAACATTTTGCCAGGTAAATATTTGTATCATATATATATATATATATAAACTGTTTTAGTGTACCTTGACTCTGCCAGCTGGCAGAAACTGACTGAAGTGGCTGCTGTTGTGTTGTTGAAAGAGATGGAACTGTAATCACATCACAAGAAAAAAATCATTACATTAAAAAATGAATGACCTATTGTTAGTACAACAGTCACACTCGAGCTGTACAGTGTTAAGCCGTACAGCCATAAAAACATTATTATTAGCATGTTGTTTAAATCATGACACAATATCTTTAAAAACAAGAATATTTTTATGTAACAATAGTTATTAGAGTTTTGCATGTTTTTAATTAAAATGTTAAATTTTGTAGTAATCAACATTATAACACAAATATAGTAGACTGACTTTAATCTTAAATGCACTTAATTTCATTGAGATTTTAATGTACTCACAGCAAGGTGCTGCAGGCAAAATCACATTAGATCTGTTTTTTTTTACTGGTTGCTCCTCATCTAACTCGAAATAAAATAATAATAAAAAAATATATATATCAGTACAATTTCAGACTATAGCAAACAAATGAAAGTGAATCATAGTGACTTTACCTTCATCAGGCTCCCCAGCTGAAAACAAAACAAAACAAAATATTAGCTTTTTGACATTTCTTAAAGGAGTAGTTCACCCAAAAATGAAAATGCTGTCATCATACTCACTCTTGAGTTGATCCAACCCTGTATAAATACATTTGTTCTGCTGAACAAGGGAAGATATTTTGAAGAATGTCTGCAACCCTTTATGTTCAGCAGAACAAATATATTTATACAGGTTTGGAACAACTCAAGGGTGAGGGTGATGGATTTTTATTTTTGGGTGAACTATCCCTTTAATGTTATGGCCTTCGTGAATAATTTTTGCACAACATAGAAAGACGATTCCATTTTAGATTATCATCAACAGTTGATTACTTTTTGTTAACTTTCTACTTACACTTAGATGCAATTGCTGTTGATCTTGGCCGTTTGTTTATTTTCTTTGCTCTCAAACTGGAAATCTCATCTTCAGGGCCAAACACAACAGGGCAATAAACAGTATTTTGTCAGTTAGAAAAATATGCTAGAGGGTACTGTTCTGAATAATTTTATTCCCACTGTTTAACCTTGCATTAAATAAAGAATACAGTGACATAATAATGATTTCACCTTGGGATGATTCACTGTCCTCAAGAACTGTAAAACACAATTAACATTTAAAGAAGATATAGATATAGACAACATGTACATATATGCATTTTGGCTTTTCTTAATCATTCCAAATTCATTTGTTTTGCATGCATACTTACATCGATTTGTCTGTGGTGTCTTTCTAGGTTTGGTGGGCTGAATTTCTTCTTCTGCAAGAAACAAAAGTTACAATTGCAATTGTCTCAGTGTGAAAACTTTATCTTATTTACAGTGTCAGCACAGATTTTATACCTCTAAATCTTCTTGGTGGTATAATTTTTCGTGAACTATTTCCATCCGAGTCCTCAACATGGGAAGTTTCAACTGCTTTTTGGGCCCGATACCTTGCTAGGTTGTAACTGTCTGTTCTCAAAAATATCAAAAATGTTGTTATTTTGTTATATAAATAATTTATATTTTAGGAATGGTTGCTAGTAGTTGATGAGATTAAAAAATTATCTTGGTATTATACTTTACCTGTGTCAGAAAATACTCTGACGGCATATTTTGTCCAGAGATGTTTGTCTGGAATGGCACATTTTATGACCTTGGTCCCAACATTTGAATTGGGCCAATAGCAGAACAGTACCTTTCAGACAGAGACAAGGATGCTTGCTTAATGTTTTCTATGTATATAGCTGACCTTGATTAATGTGTATCATTTATGTTTTATAAAAACATATATGGACTAAAACCTACCCCATCAATCCTTTCGAGCCACGAAGATGGTGCCACCTCAACCTCATTTTGCTCAGTGAAATTGAGGACTACATAGCGAAGATAAACCTGTAAGTGAAGTTTAGATAAATCTGTAAGTTCAGCTTGCAACACACAAATGAAACATACACAATTACCTATTAATAGACAATCATTGGTTACTTTTTCTAACCTTATATACTTAATTTATATTTTCCAATGTTGGTTCTTGTTGTACTGGAAACATCTAGGTTTTCAAAAGGGAATGGCACTGGAGAGCAAATCACCAGAAGACAGAAGGAAGCTGTAGGAGGCAGAAACTCAGGGGGCAAATCTTCAGAAGGCAGAGGCCATGAAGTGAAGCTGTAGAAGGCAGAGACTCAGGGGCAAAGCTTCAGGACCCAGAAACTCAGGGGTAAAGCCGAAGCAGTTAGACGCATGGGACAAAACTTCAGGAGGCGGAGACTCAGGGGTGAAGCTGAAGGATGTAGAGACTCAGGAAGCAAAGGAATACTTCCAGTCTGTAATTTCACCCAAATTGTCATTATCTTGTCATTTTATTTTTATCTTTGGTGATTTTATTTTCTGTCACATCCTAGAAAGTATGAAGAATGGACACCACAATTTTGATCCCGTAGCTTTCCTCCACGATGAATGCCCTTCTCTGAAGGGACTTTCTTTCTAAGCAAAGCATTTGAGAATGCCTGATGTTAGCCACATATGTTCCATAGAGTCGTGAATCACACGGTGTCATCAGATATGGCTGTAGATTTGTGTACACCCTGCATAACACTGTGTCATCTGCTTGTTCTGACACCACCTCGCAAAATTGTTCTGGGCTTAACACAAAGGCATTGTTTGGGCACTTGAATGACATCAAGTTTTCCTTGATTTCTATCTTGGACTTGGATGTTTCCTCAAGACGATTTGCTACTTGTGCCAAAACATTTTTTCCAGATCGGACCATTTTTTTCACTTGATGAAGATAGCTCTCGAACTTGAAAGCACTGCAGCTGTCAAGGCTGCCAAAGTTTTGGGCATTTTCTGCAAGGTGCAGCAAGGAATGGACATTGTATACCAAAAATGTCTCTCCATACAGCTCCCGTCCTCTCTCTACAAAATACTTCAACAGCTGGTTTGCATAAGGTCCTTGTGACTTTGTGAGATCTGGGTTCACCAAAATGCAGAGAGCCGTGCTAAAGCTCAAGAAGTGTTCATAGAGCTGGTCTTGGAGAATTCCCTTTAGAACAATCTTCCCCGTGTATATAGCAAACTGTCTGAACTCTGTTGCTTTCCAGCGATCTATTTCCTGCAAGCTCCTTGGCTTCCTGGCAAAGCAATCTGGAATGGACTTCTTTAGTGTCTCCAGCCTGTCACTTACATGGGTCACATCTCCTGATGACATCCGGAAATCTGTTCTCCCTCTTGTCCACAAGAGCAGCAGCTTTTTCATTACCCCGAGACAGCTCTGGTGCATATAATCTATGGGGAATGATTTGATCATGTCGATCGGGAGGACAGAGAAGGGTGAGATCTCCTCTTCTTGATGGTGTTCAGGTTGCCAGCATTCCCTGAATGATTGATCTGTTCTCATGGTCAGGTTATTAGTTTCGGGATATGTTATCCGACCATCCCAAGATCCCCTCTGGTCGCATTTATCGCACCCATAGTATCCAGAAAACTGCTTTACACACTTTACCATAGCTTTAGCTGGAGCATCGCAGGTAACACATCGTAGTTGGATGTTTAAGTGTCTCCCTCCCCAGGTAAGACCATCCTGGATTAGTTCTGCCAATTGCTGAATAGTGTCATAGGCAAAGTTTGGTGTTTTGGGTTTGGATTTAGCAGTGGATATGCACAGGGGGAAAATACATTCTGGAGACAAGTTTATGGAGCAGAGAACTGGCCATAGGGATACGTTTGAGCTTTTGAACATTGGCAGCCCATCAATGTTCAGGGAGAGGTCAAGTGACTGAAGATGGTCTGTCACAGCTGCAGGATACCTGCTCAGATGTTTTGACAGCTGATCTGCCACATTAAACTGTATACTCTCGACACCATATTTGGTAGTAAGTTCATAATGGTTTGTGTGTCCAAAGAGCGTCCTTGTAGTATGGGGAAGGTCTTCATGCCCATGTCTTTTAAGGATGTTTAATAGAACATCCACAGCATTATGTTTAACTTGAAAAATACATGCCCATTCGGAAAGTTCTTCCCTGAGTGTGGGTGTAATATCTTGTTCGCTCTCAGAACTTGACAGGGCTGGGTTTGAAAACATGTCAAGATGATCTTCCTCAATTTGCTGGTTGTGATTAAGGCTGTCACTTTCAGCAATGCTGGCCATCTCAACTGAACTGATAGTTTCTTTGTTGTCTGCCTTCTTTTGTGCCCTTGACACTCTAGCCCAGATTTTGTTGTACTGCCTCCTACGCTCTTTGGATGTCATCAAGCTACTGTACTGGTGTCTCTGCCAATAATTCAATAAATTACATTTTTCAGTACACTTCCAGATTTAATCTGTTTTTCTCAATACCAGCATCAACCATATATCTTAATTTGGTACTGAACTTACCTTTGTTGATGACATATTTGCCAGAAGTATAAAGGCTGAGAAAACAGAAATAAACATAAGTTTATATTTTATATTAATATATATATATATATATATATATATATATATATATATATATATATAGTATCAGTCAAAAGTTTGGAAATATTACTATTTTTAGTGCCTTTGAAAGAAGTGTCTTATGCTCATCTAGCCTGCATTTACAGTAATATTGTGAATATTAATACAATTTAAAATAATGGTTTTCTATTTTAGTATGCTTTAAAATATAATTAATTTCTGTGATACAAAGGTGAATTTTCATTAGCCATTACCCCAGTCTTCAGTGTCATTCTAATCATGCTGATTTATTATCATCAACTTTGGAAACAGAATGTTATTACAATATAAAATAATGGGTTCTATTTTAATATACTTTAAAATATGTTTCCATCAGCCATTACTTCAGTCTAAAGTGTCACATGATCGTTCAGAAATCATTATTTCTAATATGCTGGTTTATTATTAGAATGATCAATGTTGGCAACAGTTGTGCTGCCAAATATTTTTTTTTTGGAAACTGCAATACTTTTTCAGGATTCTTTGATGAATAAAAAGTTTAAAAGAACAGCATTTATTCAAAATATAAATCTTTTCTAACAATATAAATCTTTGCTATTACTTCTTATCAATTTAACACATCCTTGCTGAATAAAAGTTTTAATTTCTTTCAAAAAAGAAAGAATACAAATTTACTGACCCCAAACCTTTGAACGGTAGCATATATTGTTATAAAATATTTATATATTTTTTTTAAAATGCTCTTCTTTTTAACTTTTAATTCATCAAATAATCCTGAAAAAAAGTATCACAGGTTACAAGAAATATTAAGCAGCACAACAGTTTCCAGCACTGATAATAAATCAGCATTTTAGAATTATTTCTGAAGCATCATGTGACACTGAAGACTGGAGTAATGGCTGATGGAAATTCAGCTTTGCATTACAGAAATAAATTATATTTTAAAGGATATTAAAATAGTAAACAAGTACATTAAATTGCAATAATATTTCACAATATTATAGTTTTTTTCTGACTTTGATTAAAGAAATGCTTTCAAAAGCTTTAAAAATAGTAGTTTCAGAACAAGAAAAAAAAACTGATTCAATTTGCCCCCCCTCCCCAAAATACTGTTGAAAATTTAGTTTTTATTAAAGATGCATATTTTTATTACATTAAATTTGAAGTTTACTCGAATATTATGTTTATATTAAACTTAATTTATATAAACTAAACTCAACATGGTAAACAATTTGTAAAATATTTAGATTTAGATTTTTCATATTTTAATGTATCTTTTAAATATAAATTCACAATTAATTAAGTTACATTTGAATGTAGTAATCTATAGGCTAAAGGTTAAAAGATCATTTAAAAAAAAAGTATTTATAGTTAAATTTAGGCTGAATCAATGGCATGCTCTGTCTACACCCAACAAGTTCATGAACCACATCTTTCTTCAAACACAGGAGGTGAATTATTATTGTGATTTGGCCCAAAAGCTACTTTCACTGCCGCGCCAATTGTTTTTGCGGTCCACTTAAATACTTTTCAGTGTGTTTGCCTAATATTCAACACTAGAATCCGTTTTGATTAAACTCCAGTGCAATAGGTGGCGGTATGCATAAGTGCTGCCCCTCAGTAAACAGGAGAACAGGAGTTTGGGCTATTTCCGCCTTTGAATATGCGCACAGAATGGCTAGCAGATGCATCGCTGGAAGACACAGAGAGAGAAAGCCCTATAAAAGGTAAGATTTTACAGTAATTTAAACGTTAACGTGTTCATTATGCTTGCAGTTAGCTTTTCTGTTTTCGAGAATGAATTATATCGACAGATATAATCGCATCGTAAGCTAGGGATTGCAATGATGTCGCGCGGCCGCGCTGTGTAACTTGTCTCGCGCACGTCACGCGCAGTTTTTAGCTATGAAGTTAATATATTAATACATTTACTTACCAGAAATGTAATTGTGTGTGCCCAGTTGTCGCGGAGACAGCGATGTAATGGACCTGCGACGTATTAAACGCTAAAACTGACTAAAATACTAAATAACTAACGTTAACCTACGATGTAAACTACACGAAGCAAACACTTAAATACAGCTAACGTTAACGTTACAAACTTAAAATGACTAATTTTAGACACAAACACTTATGAACAGCAAATCTATATATATATATATATACGTGTGTATATATACACACACAGCCTAACTGGTACACTAACGTTAAGTAAACAACGAATAAACTACAAACCTTAACCTATAGTACATCTAACTTATCAAACTGTACACTACAACTACAATAATACTATATATAGTAACTATACTTTAACCTATAACGAAAACTTAACGAAAAAACTTATTTTATCCACCAATTACAAGTCAATAGGATTCAGTCTATTTCCACCACCGTCTTTAACCAACAGACGTTATTGACATTGTGACAGTTATTAAGTACCACTCGCGAGACATTCCAATGCATTCAAATGTTTTATTCCCGCTCTTAGTCAGGACCTATAATAATACACATGATAACAAGAAAAACTACTTGTTTCCTTTCTTCATATTAGATAATAGGCATAATTTTTATTATTTAGGTACATGAATTATAAAAGTCGTAATTTAAATTAGAATATTTTTTTTTTGTTTTTGCTGATTTTTAATTGTGATGTAGCTTGACAGTATGTGACATGTATGTTTTCTATAAATGGGTTCCCTTGTTGCTACTCCAGATTCTCAGACTGACTATACATCCAGATGCTGAAACCCATCATAACAATGGGGGATTGTGTACCACCATACTGACATGTGAGTCAAAATATACAATTTGTCAATTTCACAAGAATCAGAAATAATGTGACACTGAGTGATGTTAGTTATGCTGTGATTCACTGGCAATTGCAGTAATATGCCCTGTTCTCAAATATTGCTTCTTACCTTTTCTGTTTTGTCTTTTCTCAAACTTGCTGTTATATAATCTACAAAAAAATTATCTTGTTTTATCTTATATGGCCACTCAGACCATACTTGAATTTACTGGACTCTGGCTTGGACCACTTTTGATGGGTTGTTGGGTCGTTGGTAGGGCTGTCACTAACAACTATTTTTATTTCGATTAATCTATCGACTAATTTAGCGATTAATCAATTAATCTAAATGATTAATTTCCCACAAAAAAATCAAAAATTTTACTTAAGAATATTTTATTAAACCAAATTAAATCCAAATTTCTATGAAATCCTTTTTTAAAGCAAAAGTAAAAGTGCAACAGAGTGCAAGAAGCAAGTGTCCATCTCATCTCAGTCCAGATCACTGAAATCAAAGTTCAGTATTATAGTGTAAGAATGACAACATATCCACGTGTTCTAGTCTAATAATACAATTATAATCAGTATTTTAAATAAAGGAGTATTTACCAGAAATATTATTTACCAGAATTTATTTAGGAGAAAAATGTAAATGTAAAGTATTTCTGAAAAAAATTAAAAATAAAATTAATGGAATCATTAAAAAAATTGAAATCATTTAATATTTCTACATTCAAAATTGTAAATGTAAAATATTAACCTCAACATGAATTTAATTGCACTTATGCAACCTCTGATCCCCATTAAACATCTGAAAATACACCTACAAGCCACTTGTGTGTTCTTCTGTGCCACCTCTGTAGTACAAATTGATTTCTTAAATACTGCTTTAATTTGATTGATTGATCTTGTTCTACTTCTTGTTCTACTTGTATTTATTCTGTTGTTTAAATTAGAAATGATAAAAAGCTTAATATTCCATTACAAAGGTAAAAACAAAATTCCCTGTTAATCACTTTGAGTCAAATATCACCTCCAGGGTTCGTACACATTTTTACCAACAAATTTCCATGACTTTTGAGACAATTTTCATGACCTAATTTTACATTATTTTACAA
>QVTF01005574.1:0-28697 GCA_003573665.1 Oxygymnocypris stewartii | reverse complement strand
AAAACTTGACATTTTAATGCATCAGAAACATGTTAAATATTGTCCCTGCAAGGTTTTTATTACTTTAAATTGTTACCTTGGGTACAGAAATGATTAATGCGTAAATTAATAATTTTGGATCAATCGTTTGAACTACTTTGTTTTGTCTGCATCTAAGTGAATAAATGAATCAGTGAATCAGTAAATAAGTGAATAAGTGAATCAGTAAATAAGTGAATCAGTGAATCAGTAAATAAGTGAATCAGTAAATCAGTGACTCAGTAAATCAGTGACTCAGTGACTCAGTGACTCAGTGACTCAGTGACTCAGTGACTCAGTAACTCAGTGACTCAGTGACTCAGTGACTCAGTGAATAAGTGAATAAGTGAATCAGTGAATCAGTGAATCAGTGAATCAGTAAATCAGTAAATCAGTGAATCAGTAAATCAGTGACTTAGTAAATAAGTGAATCAGTGAATAAGTGAATCGGTAAATCGGTAAATCGGTGAATCAGTGAATCAGTGAATCAGTGAATCAGTAAATAAGTGAATCAGTGAATCAGTAAATCAGTAATTCGGTGAATCAGTGAGTCGGCTGTGTGAAGTGACGTACGAGGTAATTGTCGTCCTGGAAAGAGTAATGTAGTTCTGTGATCCAGCGCCGGTCTCCTTTCAGCAGAACCTCCCGCTCCTCCTGATAACACGCCGTCTGAACGCACACAGCTCTCCATTAACAAGCCATTATAATTAAACCCAGCTAACAGGGAACGTTCTCAGAACTTTAGCCAACGCTCTCTCAAAGTTACGAACAAACATTCTTCCAGTAACATTAACAGAACATTCGTTCAAAATGATCTGGGGCCGGATTCACGAAGCATTCTTATGAAGACATTTCTGCCATTTTATTATTTTCTAACTTAAGAAAAAAGTTAAGAATATTGTGTATTCCTAAAATTTCTTCTTTAGAATATTAGTTATTTTTCCTTAAGATTTTGTTTTTAAGACAAACTTAAGAAGAATTCAAATGTATTTGTTTCGTAATAAACATAACAAAATTATCAAATGGAATGTTGCTTAAACATTTTCCCGTTTTTAAAAACTGATAATTTACATGTTCAGAGAACTTTCAAATAATATTTTCGCAATATTAGCAAAACGTTCTTAGAACATATTTCTGTTAGCTGGGCATCTACGTGCTTTTAGAGAAGATGAACACTAGTTTTTGTAGTTTACCTCTCCACGCTTCAGTATGTTCCACTTGTTCATGATCTTCAGTGCATAAACCTGCTGTGTGTTACGCATGCGGGCCAGAGCCACCTGTGCATTTAATATACTCAGTCAATATATTAATACTCATCCGCTTCACAACAGAACCAGCACAAACCCTCTCACCTCGCTGAAGGTTCCTCGGCCGATCACCTTTAAGATGTCAAAGTCATTCCTGCTGATCCGAGTCTTCTTCACCTGTCTGACCAGAGGCTCTGCTGCGAATATTAGAAGAGAGAGAGAGCGTCACACAATACAACTATAACCATATATTAATATATATATATATATATATATATATATATATATATATATATAACTATAAAGCATTAATTGTGGGGTATGTATTTTTTCAAAAACACTTCAGAAAACTGAGTCGGCAGTTTTAAATAACAAACTTATAGCCAATCAGCAGTAAGGGGCGTGTCTACTCATGATGCGAAGAGAGAGCGCTCATGTCAAGTCAAGTCACCTTTATTTATATAGCGCTCTTAATAATACAAATTGTGTCAAAGCAACTGCACAATATCGAAATAGGAAAATAGTGTATCACTAATGTAAATTGAGAAGATTAAATGCCCATTTTTCAGTTAAAGGCATTTCATTATTGAATTTAGCATGCTCAATGGGTGACCTGTCCGGTGAGTATGCTGGCCATGCAAGAACTGGGATGTTCTCAGCTTCCAGGAATTGTGTACAGATCCTTGCAACATGGGGCCGTGCATTATCATGCTGCAACATGAGGTGATAGTCACGGATGAATGGCACAACAATGGCCCTCAGGATCTCGTCACAGTATCTCTGTGCATTCAAAATACCATAACCCCACCGCCACCATGGGCCACTTGATCCACAACATTGACATCAGCAAACCGCTCACCCACACGACGCCATACACGCTGTCTGCTATCTGCCCTGTACAGTGAAACCTGGGATTCATCCGTGAAGAGAACACCTCTCCAAAGTGACAGACACCATCGAATGTGAGCATTTGTCCACTCAAGTCGGATATGACGACAAACTGCAGTCAGGTCGAGACCCCGATGAGGATGACGAGCATGCAGATGAGCTTCCCTGAGATGGTTTCTGACAGATTGTGCAGAAATTCTTTGGTTATGCAAACCGATTGTTTCAGTAGCTGTCTGTGTGGCTGGTCTCAGACGATCTTGGAGGTGAAGATGCTGGATGTGGAGGTCCTGGGCTGGTGTGGTTACACGTGGTCTGCGGTTGTGAGGCCGGTTGGATGTACTGCCAAATTCTCTGAAACGCATTTGGAGACGGCTTATGGTAGAGAAATGAACATTCAATTCATGGGCAACAGCTCTGGTGGACATTCATACAGTCAGCATGACAATTGCACGCTCCCTCAAAACTTGCGGCATCTGTGGCATTGTGCCGTGTGATAAAACTGCTCATTTTAGAGTGGTCTTTTATTGTGGCCAGTCTAAGACACACCTGTGCAATAATCATGCTGTCTAATCAGCATCTTGATATGCCACACCTGTGAGGTGGATGGATTATCTCGTTCACTAACACAGATTTAGACAGATTTGTGAACAATATTTGAGAGAAATAGGCCTTTTGTGTACATAGAAAAAGTCTTAGATCTTTGAGTTCAGCTCATGAAAAATGGGGGCAAAAACAAAAGTGTGTGTTTATAATTTTGTTCAGTATATATACATAATTATATAATACATTATTATTTTGGCTGCACTTTCAGTGCTCTTGCTTTCTGTTAGAGAATGATCATCACATGAACCCGCCTCATGCACACCGGCCCGTTCACCTTTAAGAGTGCGTGGGGCAGAAATAGAGCAGATGAACTAAGAATAGCGAGCTCATGTCTGAGACTTTTTTAAGGCAAGTTTTCCAGCCTTGGACTCGAGCCGCTCTCTGGGCTGCAGGAATGCGAGCGAGACCAAGGCAACATCATAAACTGTTATACTGCACATAACTTTCCACATTTCCAGCACAAAGAAAGGCATGAGACAGCAGCTAGAGCACAGCTTCTCTCTGGAGGTGTGCACGAGCCAGAGCTTCCCTGCAGGACTGTAAACACTGCATGCTTCTAAACACCACGACCCGCTCATCAGCCGTACACACAACACACTCCTCTCTGTTCTCAGAGCTTCCCTGCAGGACTGTAAACACTGCATGCTTCTAAACACCACGACCCGCTCATCAGCCGTACACAAAACACACTCCTCTCTGTTCTCAGAGCTTCTGGAGCCTCTTCAGCAAATACATAGTTTCAGTTTAGAGGCCTTTTGAGTCAAAACAAGTTCTGTGAAATGACTTCAAAGTACATAAAAACCCATCTAACAGAACTGAACATTCAAATTGAACATTATTGCTGAAATGTACACAACTTCTCGGCATGCATTGAATAAATGAAGCTGTTCCTGATATAGTTTTGAGTTTTATTAAACTTTTCTTGAGGTTTTGTCATTATTGCTAGTCATTTGTTGTGTTGTGATGTCTAATCTCTCATCACATTTCTTAACTGTCACCATTATATTCAGCAACTTTAATAAAACACTCATTTAAAGTTATCTTGTTTCATAAAACAAGTTTACCAAATAAGCCAGGTTTATTTCAGTTAGTCTGATTTATTGTCAGCTGATTTGATTAAAAATAAGTAAACCTGGCTTATTTGGTAAACTTGTTTTATGAAACAGGCCCCTGGTCTTTAATAACATTAGCACAAAAACATTATTTATACATCGTTTTTTCTTTAACGTTTTATTCAGATATTCATCTAACATTTTTCAAATGTTACTTTTTTGTTTTAGAATGTTCAGAGAACATTCCCAGAATGTTTGCAAAATGTAAAACTGAATGTTCCATTAACGTTCGCATAACAAACAAATGTAACATTTTTAAAAAGCTAGACTTTTGAACATTCAGAGGGCATCTTATTAGATGCAAAGAAGCATTTGCCTTGACAGATTTATAGGCTCCAAGAGACTTTTTCACTTTGTGACCGAATTCATATTGCGCTGAAAAGGATAGTTTATGCAAAAATGAAAATTATGTCATCATTTACTCTCCCTCATGTTGTTCCAAACCTGTAAGAGTTTCTCTCTTCTGTTGAACACAATATAAGATATTTTGAAGAATGTAGGGAACCAAACAGTTGACGGTAGCCATCGACTCCCATAGTTTTTTGTACTATGGACGTCAATGGCTACCATCCATTGTTTGGTTCCAACATTCTTCAAATTGTTAGATCATCAGCTTAAAGTAATTCAAACAGGTTTGTAACAAAAAGAGGGCAATTTTTGGATGAACTAACACTTTAACTTGCTAGAATATACAAACACAACACTGACCAGCATCATTTGCATTATCTGTGCCGTGTGTTTAAAGTGCTTTCATTTTCATAGATGTGATTAGAGCAGTATTTTAATAATCCTCTGTTGATGGTATATTTCTGTTCTCGCTGGCTCTGTTAGGATGTGTGTGTGTGTGTGTGTGTGCGTGTGATAAATAAACTCTGTGAGGTTTCACATCTGACATCACTTCCTGTATCACGCCCTGTTTTACAGATGAAATGGAAAGTTGGGTGTGGATCTGGTCACTCCCTTCCTGCTGCTCTCTGTTGCCCTCGCATGAATCAACAGAGAATCAGCTGCCAGCAGCTTAAATGGAAAATTGTGTCCAACAGCTTGTCTTGTCCCTCTGTACGACGGTCTGTCTCTTTCTGGCCATGTAGGGTGAGATCAGAAGAGTGTGTGTGTGTGTGTGTATGTGTGTGAATCTGTTGTGCTGCATCAACTGAATTCTAAAAGTGTAATTTAATGCCACTGTGATACACACGTGTGATCCTTAAAGGGACAGATCACCCAAAAATATCCGTTCTGTCATTTCATTCCAAACACATGCTGCTCTTTTCCACAGTGACAGAGAGCAGAAACACATGCTTTACAAATGACTAAAGAGCATCATTAAAGTGTGGAAACAGCAGTCCATATGACTCATCTGAAGGTCTTTTAAAGTCATACAGTACAGTACATACTGTACTTTTGCATATTCTAACATCCCAGCTAACACAAATATGTTTTAAGAAGGTATTGCTAAATGTTTTTTTCTGAATGTACAAAACATCATGATTAAATGTTTTAAAGTAAAAAATGTAATAAAAAAAAGATTGTTTATGCAAATGTTAAGGGCATAATTCAACTCAATAACTCAAACATTAGAAATATGAACAATATTATATAAATATAATATTAACATAATAAATAGTAACAAAGAAGGTAGATTTTAGTTTCAGGAACAAAAAAAAACTTTCCATACATTTTTTTTGCTAACATTTTATAAATATTTTTAAAAACGTTGATGGAACGTTCTAATAATGTTACTGAACATTTGTTCTTGTCTGGTGGTCTTTAATACTGCTCAGTAAATATTGACACATTCATTAATTTTTCTAAAACAATTTTTCTTTAAATGTTGCAACATTCAAAACTAACGTTCCCATAATTTTTACGAAATTATGAAATTAATGTTTCCTTAACATTAAATAAAAAATGAAAAAAGAAAAAGTGTAAAAAAAAATAAGATAAAAAAAAACATTTTGACATTTAGAAATAATGTTTTCATAACTTAATGGGAATGTAAGCAAAATATTCTTAGAACATAATTTTGTTAGCTGGGAAACTGAATTTGTTTCAGAAATGTATTCATTTTACAACATTAACACTTCCATGTTTTCATTATTTTCCTGTTTATTTCCGTGAAGCTGCTTTTTAATGATCTGTATTGAATAACCAATAAAAAAATAAATAGGACTTCACATGGCATATCTCAACATACTGTATGTAAATCTGAGATGATCTGTGAATAACATGCTACACGTGGGTCTGTTCCTCAAACAAATGATCTTCAGAAGACTGGGGGCAAGAAAAGATTCTCGCCCCATTGGCAGATATTTTGCTTGTTTTAAGGAAAAACTAACAAAGTTTTAATACGTTTTTTTAAGAAAACAAGACTTCATATTTTAAATCATTTTGTACAATAAATTCATCTTGATTCAAGAATGTTTAGATATTTATACTATGAAACAAGACAAAAATACTGAGTAAGAGAATGATATTTTGCAGTGAATTTTTTTTACAGAAAACAAGACAAAATATCTTAAGTCATTTTACTTGTTCAATAAATTAATCTTGATTCAAGAATTTGTTTTAGATATTTATACTAGAAAACAAGACAAAAATGCGAGTGAACATTCATTCTAATCTGGTTTTATAGAATGAAAGTGTGAGTAAATGATGACAGAATGGTAATTTTAAAACCAGCAAATGTGTCTCGTGATCACATGACCCCCGAGCACACACACACACACACACGTTTGTTTTTGTGAATTGTAGGGACTCTCCATAGTGGTTTTTATACTGTACAAACAGTATTTTCTATCGCCCTACACCAACCCTACACTTAAACTAACCCCCTACAGGAAACTTTCTCTATTTTACTTTCTCAAAAAAACTAATTCTGTATGATTTATAAGCCTTTTGAAATATGGGGACACGGGGCAATGTCCTCATAAATCACCTTCTCCTTATAATACCTGTCATACCCATGTCATTATACAACATTTGTGCCCTCATATGGCACAAAAACACAGGCACACGCACCCTCACTTATACACTCACACACACACGCACCCGCACACACCCTCACTCACACCACACACGCACCACACACACCACACACACACCACACTCACACCACTCACTCACACTCACGCGCAGGCACACGCACACACACACACCCTCACTCGCACGCACACTCACTCACACACACACACACACACACACACCTCACTCACAAACACACACACCCTGACTCACACACACACCACACCACACACACACACACCACACACACACACACACAACACACCACATGCATACACACACACACACACACCCTCACTCACACACACCCCACCCACACCACACCCTCACACACACACTCACGCGCAGCACACTCACCCTCACTCACACACTCACACACACACACACACATACGCACACACACACACATACACATACATACACACACACACACACACACATAGGATGATGGAGGATGAGATGCTACTGACCCCTGCAGGAACGCTGCACATGTTTCTCTCTGAGCAGAGCGGTCGAACTGAACTCCTGATAAACTCCCACCAGCAGATCCAGCAGCGTCTGCAGGCCCACGGGGCCCATGGCGTGACCCGCCGCGCTCCGCTCCGGCTCGTTCACATGAGCGGCCCCTGGGGCCCGGGGCCTGTGGACATGCAGAGATCCGGCTCATCCACGACGTGCTCCATGGTTCCTGAGCCCAGTCCTTCAGTCCGTCTGTCTGTGTTTCTCCAGCAAGCAGAACTCCAGCTCCAGCCCTTTTTTGGTGTGTCCCTCAGCCTCTCTCTCTCTCTCTCTCTCTCGCGTGCGTGCGTGCGTGCGTGTGTGTTTTGTTCTGTCTCTCGTGTCTTTATTGCTCTGCTATCAAACTCACGTCACTCACAGCTTCTCTAAATACAGAAGTTGGTCAGTTTGTTTGAATGGAGTTATCTTCTCTGTCTGTCTCTCTTATCCTCTTCTGCTCTTCTCTTCCTCTGTTTATTCAGGCGTGTCTCTCTTTCCTCTTTCTCTGCAAACAACTATTCTCTTTCTTAGTATTTTTGTCTTGTTTTCTAGAATAAATACCTAAACATTCTTGAATCAAGATGAATTTAATGTACAAGTAAAATGACTTAAGATATTATGTCTTGTTTTGTGTAAAAAAATATACAAATTGTGTTAGTTTACCTTAAAACAATCATTAATATCTGCCAATGGGGCGAGAAAATTCATCTTGTTTAGCCTTTGAATCAAGATAATAATTTCTTACCCCGTTGGCAGATATTTATGATTGTTTTAAGCAAACAATAACAACATTTTGATAATATTTTTTAGAAAACAAGACTTGATTCATGAATGTTTCGATATTTATACAAAAAAAACAAGACAAAAATACTAAGAAAATATTTTTTTTTAGTGTGCGTTTGTGAGTGATGCGATTTCTAAATTGTAATAAATCTCGTGTTTCAGCAAAATATCAATTACACAGCAAAAAAAAGAGTTTGTTGATTAGTATTTTTGTATTGTTTTCTAGTATAAATATCTAAACATAACATTTCTAAGAAAATTCTGAAAAGTTTGTTAGTTTTTGCTGACACCAATCAAAGATATCTGCAATTGGGTTAAGAAAACATATCTTAATTCAAATGTCCAAACAAGATGACAATAACAAGATAAGAAAAACATTCACGGAAAAACGTGTTTGTACAGAAAACAAGACTTAATATCTCAAACCATGTTCCTTGTACAGTAAATTAATCTGGATTTAAGAATGTTACGATATTTATACTAGAAAACAAGATGAATGTACCAAGAAAGAGAATCAGTTTTGCAGTAAAATAAATGTACTTGAGAAGAATAAATACACTTTAAAAGCACACTTGATTTATGACACATTTACACGCTTAATATACAACACGTGAAATAAACATCTGTTATTGTAGCGCTGCTCGTGAAGGGTTGTGATCATTCGTGAAAAGACCGTATCTGTGAGTGTTACTGGATGAAACAGGCCTGTACGAGTCATCTGTGTGATGGTTTGTCCTCTTTTCCCCTCTAGTGGTGTGTCTTTACCAGACAAACACAACACATGCAGCATGAGACGTGAGAGGAAAGAGGAAGATATTCAACATTAGATACGATTCCTGAAGTGTGACAAATAATGATTGATCGAATCATTCAGAATGGGAAGAAGAATAGAGCAAAGACAGAAAAAGGAGGAAACTCACACGAAAAAACACCATGTTAAGTACTATAGTAAAGTAGTATAGTTACTATAGTAAAGTACCTGAATTCATTTGTTGAGGTAATTCTATAGTTGATGTGGTAATTGGTCAACATTTTATTATGGGTGAAAATAAAGCCAGTAGAACGCTGTAAGATTGTTTTTATATAAGTTGAGTGTATTATGATTTTTATGTTTTAGCATCTGAAACTATTTAATTGTACTTTTGCTTTATGAGACTAATATTGCACACAAGAAAAAAAAAAAGCATGGATCTGTTTTATCAGCATCATGAACTTGTCTGTGGCTGTTGACCTCATTAACATATAAAGGATTTAAAGCTTTGTAATTAGTCTTTCTCTATGTGACTTTTTTGGTATCACACTGCTGCTTGATATACTGAACATCTTTGATCAGCAACAGAAATCTCGTTTTATTATATCCCTGAAGTAGTAACAATAAAATGATGAGCTTTTTTTGAGGAACTTTTGGAACTTCCCTACAATCTACACTTCATGTCAGGTCAGATTAATGTTGTGATAATAACAGATAAAGTATTCTGTGCTCCATGATTTGATCCAGTCTCAAAGCGTATAAGCTTAAGCACAAGATGAAATCCTAGAACTTCTTTGACCTGTCTGTGCACACTAGTTTTCTGCTGTTATTCTTTAGAGAGCCACAAGAGGACGCCATTTATCAGTACATTAAAAGGCATAGCTGCTCCAAACCTGTTTTCTGTTGAACCCACAAGATATTTTTAAGAATGTGGTAAACAGTTGCTGGTAGCCATTGACATTCATAGTAAGGGAAAAAATACAATGAAGTCAATGTTTACAATATCTAACAGTATCGTAATGCCTTATACCCAGCTAATGTTTTTCAACGTTACCACTAAGTTATGAAAACATTATTTCTGAACATTCAAAATATTGTTTTACTGGTTATGCGACTGTTTAAGTAAACATTGCCTGGATTCCATTCCATGCGAACATTATGGGAACGCTACTTTGGAATGTTCTTGGAATGTTCTGAAATGAGCAGAAACATTTAAAAAATCCACGGATGATGCATTATTAATGTTTTTGTGCTGACGTTTTGAGAACAGTATTAAAGACCGGATAACTTTGAACGAAGGTCCTATTAATGTTACTGGAAGAATGTTTGAGAACCTTGCCTGAATGTTCTGAGGCGGGTAGTTTTATCATTTATCAGATTAGAACGGATATGGTTTGTGACGATATTATGCGGTTCTGATTCACTTTGATAGTTACAAGAGATGTGTGATGAAACAGCCTGAAGATAACCAGTATGTATGAGTGTATGTGACTGAAACTAAAGCGCTGTCTTCATGTGTTCCAGAGTTCCTCAGTTTAATCATTCATCTGTTCCGGGTATTCACATCGACTACAGCCGAGCAGACTGACCCCGCCCCCTTCAATGACATCATCACACGCGGCCCCGCCCCGTCTCCGGGGCTGAGCGACAAACACCAACATCACTGTATTTACACTCATTCATCATAACTGAAGCATTCAAATGTCGGATTAGTTTCATTTAAACCTAGCTTTATCAGTGTCAAAGTCATATTGTTGGCACAAAGGTAAATGTTGAGCGGGTACGAAATTCCAAGAAAAGATCGGATTGCTTTACAGCAGCAACAGATGCACGTGTATCACGACGGTGTTGTAAATTACACTCATTTAACTGTAGGGGGCTCCAAAGTTGCAGAAATAGACAAATCTAAACTAGAAAATAAGTTTGGCAAAAGGCGGGTTCGAACGCGTCAAAACGCATGCGCCTTACCATCTACGCCATGACACTGATGTAAAACGAGGGTCTTTTTCATTGTTGACTGTCGCAAATTCACGTTGGTAGGCGGAGTTAATCTAATTAGCCTCTGCCAACAAGACAGGCTATTTGCACTTAGTGTAAGGAGACACTCAGGACAATTAAACACCAAGGCAGTGGGTTTGATTTCCAGGAAATGCATGAATGCAATGTTTCTGGCACGAGCGCATGGGGCAGTACAACACAAGAGCACATTATTCAGCATGTAAATGTTAAAAACAGTCAGCTGATAGACTGTGTTTACGGTGTCCTGCCAGAATCCCAGCACACACAATAATGAGAGCAGAGTTTACCAAACGAAGCTAATAACTAAACACAGCATGCAGGACGGAGAGATCGAGATAGACTAAACATCTCATGACTACAGACGCGTGTTTCCATTGCTCACATTCCTGAAGAACACGATTAACCCGCTGATGCTGGAGAGAAACATGAGAGCTGACCTCTGACCCTCAGCCACTGCTACTTCCATACATTTGATAAAAGGTTATGTAAATGTTAGGAGAAACATGCTTACATTAATGTTTATGAGACACTCTTATAAAAACATTATTAATATTTGATATGCCTAATGCTGAGAGCAAATGTTCATACAGCAAGGAGCATCCTTATGATGTTATCTGTATGTTCTCTGAACTGTTCAATCAGTAACAATAAAGGGTTCTCGTATATGTTCAAAATGATCATAGGAAATTGTTTGCAATACCAAGGAAAACAAAAATTGTTCAAATGTAACATTCTCATAATGTTAGAATGGAATGTTCCTCTAACGTTCAAGTAAACCAAGAAGAAATGTTCTTAACACATTTAAAAAAAAAAAAATTGTAGTGTAATTTTTTTTCTTATTTATATTTAAATTTATAAAATGGCTGATGAAAGTTAGATCTGAGAATGATGTCAAAAGAAACATCAATAGGTTTTAATACATTGAATTGAATATATATTTACCTCATGATTCTCATTTGCTCTGACATGCACTGTGAGCTGTAAGGTCTTATATAGACAGGTGTGTGGCTTTCCTAATCAAGTCCAATCAGTATAATCAAACACAGCTGGACTCAAATGAAGCTGTAGAAGCATCTCAAGGATGATCAGAAGAAATGGACAGCACCTGAGTTAAATATATGAGTGTCACAGCAAAGGGTCTGAATACTTCGGACCATGTGATCTTTCAGTTTTTCTGTTTTATAAATCTGCAAAAATGTCAATTCTGTGTTTTTCTGTCAATATGGGGTGCTGTGTGTACATTAATGAGGAAAAAATGAACTTAAATGATTTTAGCAAATGGCTGCAATATAACAAAGAGTGAAACATTTAAAGGGGGTCTGAATACTTTCCGTAACCACTGTATGTCATGTAAGTTAGATAGAGGTTTATTTTGCTTGCACACGCTTGTGTTCTTGTGATACTGTCAGGCTGCTGCTGAAGTCAAGCTGTCAATCATCTGCGGGGCCCCTCCCCTTTCAGCTGTGGGGGCGGGGTTATAACTGAGTGACTGTCTGTCACACTGCAGTCAACACTGCACACTACAAATTCAATAATGCAAAGATGTGCTGTTATCATGTCACCGCCTAATATATCAAGAAGAAAAAAACGTGATTTTACAGTTAATCCAATTTTGTATAAACAAAAACATAACACGGCAAAAATCTGATGTTATTTTCACACTGCGAGATCTGCTACGCCGACAAACAATGTTCAAAGCATTTTGCTAAAGTTCTCATTAAGTTATGAAAACATTATTTCTGAACGTTCAAAACATCCATTTCTTGGTTTTGTGAACGTTAAGGGAACGGTCATTTTCAACATTATGGGAAGGTTTCTTTTAAATATTCTCTGAATGTTCAAGTAGCAACATTTAAAAAGGATATTAAATGTTTTATTAAAATGTTTCACAAAAAACAGAGCATAAATAACATTTTTGTGCTGGTTTGACAACATTAGTTAAGAAAAATCGTTTTGCTATCGTTCCCATTAAGTTATGAGCACGTTATTTATGAATGTTCTCTAAATGTTCAAAACGTTTTTCTTGATGATGTGAATGTTAACGGAACAATTGTATCATTTTGCAAACATTATGTGAACGTTACTTTTGAATGTTCTCGGAACATTCTGAAACAAATAGTAACTTTTAAACAAATGTTAGATGAAGTTTTAGAAGAAAAAAGTTTGCTAAACAAAGTAGAAATAATGTTTTTGAGATAACATTTTGAGAATGTTTTTGAGGAGCTGATAACTTTGAACTAGCCTTCAATTAATGTTTCCAGAAGAAGACATTTGTTCATAACTTTCCCTGTTAGCTGGCATTTTGTCAGGACACACGCAGACACACGTATGCAAACACACACACACACATATGCAAACACACCACACAAACACACACACACACACACACCCACACACACCCACAGACCCACACACACCACACACACACACACAACACACACACACACACACACACACACACACACACACGCAGACACACATATGCAAACACACACACGCACACACACACACACACACACAGGCGCGCGCACACACACACACATGCACACACACACACACACACGCACAAACACACACACAGACTGCATTCACAGTAAGAGCTGTATGGAAGCATGTGATTGGCTCAGATCCCAGTCTGTGAAATGTGTATCAGTATGTGTGTGCGCGCGCGTGTGTGTGCGTGTTTGCGTGCGTGCGCGAGTGCGTGTGTGTGCGTGCGCGTGCGTGCGTGTGTGTGTGTGTGTGTGCATATGTGCGTGCGTGCGTGCAGACTCTCATCAGAGAGCAGGACAGGCGCAGAGGTGGCTGATGTTCTGGAGCTCTGGAGAATCTCAGCAGTGTCACGAGCAGAAATAGGTCAGAGAAGGTTTGATCTGTGAGCTCACGTCTCAGTCTCCTCTGATGAAGTCCAGATGTGCAGCGGGAGCGGCTTATACGCCTCTTTCTCCTCTCGTTCCCTCGTCTTCCTCTCCTGCTCACTCCGGCTCTCACAGGAAATACTCCAGGTTCTTGGCCCTGAAGGGAACATGCCTCTGTAACCACCTCCAGATGGAGCGACTCACACACACACACACACGCGCGCACACACAAACACTCGCTGCTCTCCACCTCTCTCTGCTCAAAACACTGTACTGGTTGTGGCTGGTTTATGCTAGTTAGCTCCTGTCCAGATGGTTGACCAATTTTAAACAAAACTTAGTATCTTAAGTCATTTTGCATCTCCAGTAAATGTATCTTGATTTAAGTTTTGTTTAGATATTTGTACGGGAAAGCACGACCAAAAATACAGAGGAAGAAAGTGACTTTTTTTTTTTTGCAGTGTGGTTCAAAATTATGACTATTAACTAAAACTAAACCATTTTTGTTACTGGAAATAAAATAAACATTGTCTTAAATAAACTGAAATATAAAAAATACAAATAAAAATTATTTAAATTGTTTTATATTTTATTGCTGCTAGTTGCCAAGGAAACATTTCTCATTTTCATTTCTCTTTAATCTTTAGATTTAATTTCTCATTAAGTCAAAGTACTAAAATAAATAATAAACTGAAACTACTTAAAAACACACACAACAATTTTACCAAAACATTTACTAAAATTAAAATGAAAACAGAACAAAAACTTTTGATTCAAATATTAATAAGATATATAACAGTATGCAATACTAAAACAACACTGACCATCTGAAGAGACTCAACAACAGCATACTAAACTCGGGGGAAATGATTTTGCATTTTTTTTTTTATATATATAATCATTTACAGACGACATTTGTCAAAACAATCCTCGTTCACACAGATCCACGAAAACAACTACAACACTGCAGTGTTCATGCCAGACCAGTAGGTGGCGATCACTTTGTTCTCACACATTCACATTTTTATAGTTTAGACTGAGACGGTGACAGTATAATTTCCAACAACTTGCACTAAACGCATCAGAAGTTTTCTGTTTTTAGTTGTGTAATCCCCTTAATGTGTAAATCCTCTGTCAATGGCTCTCTGTTGGCTCTCCAGCTTCAGCAGTTCATTCCCTGCAGCGCCGCGTTAATAAAGCGTTGTTGTGCTGAAGAAGTGTTTATGTGTGTGAGAGGACATGCATGGGCCAGAAATGTGCATTTCACTTTCTATTTCACAATCACTGCAAACAAACACACCTACAAAATAATCAGATCAGCAGAACTTCTACATCACATCCATCCTGTGTTCATCTTTAAAATATCCACTCACCCCCGTGTCACTCTTTCTCCTGTGGAACATGTCATGTCATCTGTTTTTAAATGCATACGTGTTATTGTGAATAATTCCTCCATGCATGTTTAATTATTTGAGGTCATTTTTAAATGTTTTGATGTTGTAATGTTTAAAGTGGATCATCTCTCTGTTGACATAAGCAGGTCTTCTCCAATCATGAAGCGCTCTTTAGCTCCGCCCCTGCAAGCACTTATGAGAGCCACGCCCACATTTCAACATCCAATCAACAACTGCAGCTCTGAACAAAGTTCCCGCCCAACAGTTATTCTTTTTCCATAATTTGCTACACCCTGTGTCAGGTGAGAGATGAGGTCGAGGACTCAAATGCAGAGGAAATCAGGGTTTTAATAACAAGATCAAACAAAAGAACATAAACCACCCCGAAGGGGAAAAAACAAGCAGGCAGGCAGAAGACTGGAGCACAGTCAAACATTAAACACTCACACGTAAGACAACGGATCAGCACAGGACTGCAGACACAAGGAGACTATATAGGGAGACAAACAAGGGTAACGAGGGAGACACAGCAGGAGCCACTGATACAATGATTAAGTAACAAGATGGGAGGGGACAGACAATCGACATGGGAGCACATGGCACCAACAAACAACAAGCCATGTGCTCAACACAGAGACATCTGGTGGCCAGCCTGGGCACACCAGCAGGACCGTGACATAACCCCCCCTTTAAGGAGCGGATCCCAGACGCTCCACACACACTAAACAGAAAACTGTCTAGGAGGGAGGTGGGCCAGGCCCGTGGAGTGGAAGAGGGCCTGGAGCAATGGGCACACAGGGGTGCCAGGGTGGGCTGGCCCTGGAGCAGGCTCTGTGGGTTCCCAGACCGGAGCGGGGTCCAAGACCGGAGTGGACTGCATGGGCTTCCAGACCGGAGCAGGCTCTGGAGCGGACTCTGTCGGCTCACGGGGCAGAGCGGGCTCTGGAGCGGAGTCTGTGTGCCCCCGGACCGGAGCGGACTCTGGAGCGGACTGCGTGGGCTCCCGGAACGGAGCGGACTCTGGAGCGGACTCTGGAGCGGACTCTGGAGCGGACTCTGGAGCGGACTCTGGAGCGGACTCTGACGGCTCCCGGACGGAGCGGACTCTGGAGCGGACTCCATGGGCTCACGAGGCGGAGCGTACTGCGTGGGCTCCCGGAACGGAGCGGGCTCTGGAGCGGACTGCGTGGGCTCCCGGAATGGAGCGGGCTCTGTCGGCTCACGGGGCGGAGCGGGCTCTGGGGCAGACTCCATACTGAAGGTTGAGCCGCTTAAACTCAGAGCCAGATTGATGTACCCCTCCAGTGAACCCTCGGGGTGCCAATAAGGCATCTGGGATTTCAAGGGCTCGGCTAGGCCTCCCCAAAAAAACACCATGAGGCAGGCCTCCTCCGTAGCCTACTGGCGAGCCACTCCCACGAAGTCCCTGGCGTAAACCTCAATGGTCTGGTCTCCCTGGTGGACGTTGAGAATTTTACGCCCTGGACCCATGGTTGCCCCCTCTGCTGAGTCCTCATCGTGTCTGATCCGTTCTGTCAGGTGAGAGATGGGGTCGAGGACTCAAATGCAGAGATTTAGGGTTTTTAATAATAAAGTTAAACAAATGAACAACAAAAACCACCCCGACGGGGAAATACAAGCAGGCAGGCAGAAGACTGGAGCACAGTCAAACATTAAACACTCACACAAAAGACAACGGATCAGCACAGGACTGCAGACACAAGGAGGCTGTATAGGGAGACAAACGAGGGTAACGAGGGAGACACAGCAGGAGCCACTGATACAATGATTAAGTAACAAGATGGGAGGGGACAGACAATCACATGGGAGCACATGGCACCAACAAACAACAAGCCATGTGCTCAACACAGAGACATCTGGTGGCCAGCCTGGGCACACCAGCAGGACCGTGACACCCTGATGTGTCACAATATGTGACTTCTTCTGTTTCATCAGGACTTTAGCCCTTGTGCAACATTTGTGTTTGTTTTGATCGTTTTGGCTGTTAATGCAAACAACACAAAATCGGCCAGGAATTGATCATTTTGTTTGTATAAATATCAGAGTGTGGTTTGTATGTGTGAATGGTATTTTGTTTTTATCTGACACTGCACTAATAATACTGTAATAATCCCCCCAAAATCTGCTTAGCATTCCATATATGGAGAATAATTGATTTTTATGTATTTATTTCAAAAAGTAGTGGTAGTTATGATCAGGACTCATGTTAGTAAAACAATCTATGTCAGTGAAAAACAAAACAAAAACTTTAAATATATAATTAACAATATAACAATAATGTATATATAATACATATATATAATTATAATTACAACAATAATAATAATATTTATTATAATTATTTTATATATAACAACAGTACATTTAAAATACTAATATTTATGTTTGATTTTTCTTTGCTTTCAAACATTAAGA
This sequence comes from Oxygymnocypris stewartii, assembly GCA_003573665.1. Lineage (NCBI taxonomy): Eukaryota > Metazoa > Chordata > Actinopteri > Cypriniformes > Cyprinidae > Oxygymnocypris > Oxygymnocypris stewartii. The sequence goes on along the minus strand of QVTF01005574.1, from coordinate 11,069 downwards.
CAGAGCCGTTATTTTGGCAGAAAACAACTTCAATCTTTTCAAATGTTTCCTTTTTGTTGTCAACAGATTTATAATCCATTATAAATTATATGAAAACTTGAATTTCTTTGAAATTTGATCCACTGAAATTCTTTAATTTCAAATCCATATTACAATGTATCCTTTGCAAAGATCCGCCTTGGTTACTGTTGCTATGTCCGACAAGCCATGCTGCTCTCTCGTTCTCACGCAGTGAAAAATACATCGCAGAACAAAGCGGAAACTGACAGCGTGCCGACAGACGAGACAGAGCAGGTTACTTCTGTATGAAACAAGGTCATTTTATAAGAAATTCAAACAATAAATTCGGTTGTCAGTTCACCTTTTACTCCTTAATCGCGTTCTGTACACACACAAGTCACTAAAATACAGGGAGTGACAACCGCATTTACAGAAATTCTATGCAGTGTGTATGGAACTGAACAACTAGTTGTTAATGGCGTATTTAATCGCGCATCAGAAATGTGTATTTGTCTGTATTACGAGCCCTTATTACATAAAGTGTCAGTGTTGCCAGATCTTCATATAAAAAAAAAAATCAACAAACAAGGAGAAGCATAAAAAAACACTAAAACAGCCAAATGCTTTGTCTTATAACACCAAAAGTGTAATATATCTCATATCCATACAGACCACTTTATTAACTCCATAAAGTGCCTAGCTTTATGAGATAAGGCCAAACAACATGCCTAAAAGCGCTTCTAAATATGAGGACATGGCAACCCTGCAAAACAGCGCTCTCTAAGCAGCCTCCCGAGCATAAACACAACACAGCATGTCTATCAGCGGTAGTTTAGTTAAAACTGATGGAGAAAAAAGTCTTTAGACAAAACATGGCACATAATGAATGGCTAAACTCTTATTCACTCCTGCAAGACATGTTGGTGTGGTTACAAATGCGGGAGTGACTGCTGTTCCGTTCACACATGGAGTGAGAATTTCCCATTTAAATGCAGTTATCACTCCTGAAACTTGCAGTGTGTACATCACGGTAGGACCTCAGCTCAAGCTGCACATGATCTATGGTTGCAAAGGGGTAGAACGTTTCTGGGAAATGTACAAAAACACTGGAAGATTCCCAAAAATCCTGGAAAACATTTCTGGAACGTTTCCTGGAAATGTTCCACCTTTTTGTAACCTAATTCATGAACCGATCATCTCTTCCTCTTTACTATACTCTTAAAAATAAAGGTTCTTAATTGGTATCAATGGTCTATGAAGAACCTTAACATCATGGAACCTTTCAAATGCAGAAAAGGTTCTTTATTGCGAAAAAGGTTCTTTAGATTTTTAAATGTTCTTCAAATGGTTATTTTCGGAACTGATCACTGAAGGTTCTTTGGGGAACCAAAATGGTTCTATGGCATCACTGCAAACACATTTATTTTTAAGAGTGTAGTTAAAGCATGAAATAAACACGAATGAACATCAGAAGGTATCTTGTTTTAACTGCGTAAAGATATCAACGCGTCGTTTTCAAGTTCAAGTCCACCGATGTCTACTGTCCTGTCTGGTTTGTTTGCCAGACAAAAGCAGATTCGGTGTTGTGATTGGTCAGATCACCTGTCAATCAAATTCCCTGCGAAGGGTCACCCTGTTTTCCACTTCAATTCAAACTGCTTTCAGTTCACTGCGATCAGGCCGGTGTTTGTCACTCATACCGTGGTCATGACTTTGAGTGATCCGCTCCTGAACCTCAGGATCTTCTTCTTAAGCGCATGCGACGCCTTGATCTTCACGAAGGCTTTGGGCTGCGGCGGGTGTGATGGAGAGGGCGGAGCCAGCTGTGGGCGGAGCTGCTGGGCCAGACCAATCCGCCGCTCTCGTCGGAGTCGCTGGAGAGCGAGCTGGAGCCGGGCGACTCGGCCTCGCTCAGACTGGACTCCGACTCTCGGAGCGCATAGCCGTCAGGCGGGAACTGATGATGATGATGATGATGAAGGTGGGGTTGGGCATAGACGCGAGGTTTGCGCGAGCGTCTGATTGGCTGCTCAGGAGGCGTCTCGGCTTCGTCCTGACTCAGTTCTAGCGTGGAGCGCCAGCGGCGGTGACCGGAGCCCGCCGTGTTTTGGCTTGAGCGTCGCGCTCCATAGTGTTATATTTGCGCTCTCTTTGCCCAAGCAGGCTGTTCTCAGATTGAGCGCGACATGCTTTTCGTCCGGGTTTCTTCTGCGCAATCTTGTCCTCCGTGAAGCGGCACTTCTTCGCCGCGGCTCTGAGCTGTGAGATGGTGGGTTTGGGAGCGGCGTGCGTTCGGTGTGCGGCGGTTTGAGCACGGCACGGCTGCGCTGGGATGTATTGCGCGTTCACAAGCTCGTCGGACGATGGCGAGCGAGCGTTCTGATAGCATTCAGCTTCGCTGCTGCTGGGATCCAGAGCGCCGCAGCGGATCCCAGCGAGTCGGGGATAGCATGCATGTCTCTCCTCAGGGATGTACGGCGGATCCTTGCGGCACAGGCTGCTCTGTCGGGCCACGGCTCGGGCCTCGGGTCCCAGGCTGGTGCGGGGTTTGGTGGGTCGGGCAGGAGGCGAGCGGCGCTGGATCAGGCCGAGGATGTACATTTCGGCATTCTGCGTCTGTCTGTAGTCGTCTGCACCAGGTTCTTCCTCCTCTGCGTCCTCACTGGGATGCCAGATCCACGGCTCATCTTCAGTGATGCCCTCTAGAGGCGGATAGGGTGCGGAGAAAGAGCGGGGAACCGCTGTGCGAGCGTTCAGCTCACGGCCGATGAATGCATCACCTACAGAGAGAGAGACGCTGACAGTTAACAACATGCAGCAGCCTCAACCTAAAGGACCACAGATTAGTGCTTATAATGATCTTATAATAAGTCAGATATGTCAGTAGAGCAACTCATTTTATTTACTCTATCAAACCCTAAACTTAACGAACACTTTCTTGCAGTTTTTCTCCTAATCTCCAAACCCCCGTCCTTGCTTGCCTCCTAGTGTTCTTTAACATAGCATTGCAACTAAACATTACAACATTAAACATTTCAGTGCTGTCAAACGATTAATCGCATCTAAAATAAAAGTTTTTGTTTACACAATATATGTGTGTGTGTGTACTGTGTATATTTATTATTATAGAAATACGCACACGCTATGAAACATGAGGTAATCTGACAGCGTTTTCTCTCATCGGGTCGTAGGTTAAACCCCGTTCACTCCAAGAATGATATCTATAAAGATCACTATATAAGCGTCCACATCAGCGGATGACATCGCATCTTTATTCTAAGCGCACGATCGTCTGCCGCTTTAATTTCTCGAGCTCATTGAAGCAGGATGGGTGTCAATGTTTTATCTTTCATCAGGTGGAAAAAATAGATCTGAAAGTGATTCCAACGATATTGTTTCTCTGTGCCTTTATCGTCATAGCTGTGGTGTGGACTCTGCTATTCTTTAATACTAAGAACGATTTTTATAACTATATATTTATAGTTATTATTTTGTGTTTTGGGGGAGGCGTGGCTTTGCAGAGTGATAACGCAGAGAAGGTGGGGATCGTGCTTTCAAAGCTATCTTGCGATTGCTAGCCATTCTGAAATCGCCTACCTTTAACGGTTTTGAAACATTACGAGATTTCAATGGTTTGCCATTGGGGGGCGATCTCTGTAAGCCTGTGAATAATGCGAGTTCACTGAGATCGCCCATCACTCGTATGAATGAAACAGACATTACAATCGTTTATAGTGCTCGATAATGCCCACTCCATCCTATTTTGGGTAAAAATAGGAAAAATAATACTTCTCTCAAAAGAAACTTGAATTTGATGTATGATAATACATGTTTTCTTCAGTGTACAGATGTGTTTTTGATTATTTGTTTTGAAAAAGACATTTTAAATCGCAAATAACACTGACGTTTCAAGCCTTCAGAACCGGTATGTACTGAACCATGGGCTAACTGTATTGTTGCATCCCTAATACAGTATATATTTACATATATATTATACATTATATTTACAACAAAGCCTTTATACATGTGAGAATGCGCTTCAGTCTGTGTGTGTGTGTGTGTGTGGGGGGTGTTCGCTCTAACAGAGAGGGTCTTTCTTTCAACAGGAGTGTATTTTCAAACTGAAGCTTTAAGGTCTCATGACTCTGTGTGTGCGTGTGTGTGTGTGTGTGTGTGTGTGTGTGTGTGTGTGAGATGTCTGACAGGAAGTCTCTGCTTTAACCATTTCACTGCCAAAACACAACACACTTTTTATACATCTTAAAGGACAGTCTAGAGCTAAAGAGTGAAATTCAGTACTTTTCTCTCATCATCATCTTATCCTCATGAAGGTTAGGAGTTTCAGATTTCTGGCACTGAAGCCACTGGATCTCTGTAAGTGTGTGTGTGTGTGTGTGAGGGGGGGAGGATATGGGTGGTCCGCTTACCAGCAGACTTGGGTCTCTCAGAGAGCCGGACGGGGCGGATCTTACCGAGACCAGAAGAGTCGGATGGGCCGACAGGAGACAGACCCTCAGCCTGCTCAGAGAAACCTGACAGAAAACACACACACACACACACACACCACACACACACACACACACACACACACACACACACACACAGACACAGACACACACACACACACACACACACAGACACAGACACAGACACAGACACAGACACACAGACACAGACAGACACACACACAACACATACACACACACACAGACACACACACACGACACAGACACAGACAGATACACACACGTTACACAGGGTTGCCAGGTCTGCATAACAAAACCAGCTAAACTGGTACTCAAATTTAGCCCAAATGTGTTCTGAGAGAAAATCAAAACTACTCCAAAATCGTGTTCCAGGAATCAACAACTCCTTCACAACTTCCACCAAAATCAAAAGTGTGTTCTGGGTAGGGCTGCACAATAAATCACAATAAATAATAAGCAAAAGCTGTGATATTCATGCTTGTCAGCGAAGCACGGTTCTGTGATCAGTAGTAAATGTCCCTCCGAAGGCCAGAGGATTCGCCCCGCAGAAGAAATACAAGCAATCCCTGCAGCGGCAGCTGAATAAACAAGATTGAACTGCTTTCATTGATTCAACGTGACTAATAAACACACGACTACAACAATATATGATTTATCGGAGTTCTTCTTATTATAATAAAGTTTATAATAATGCAATGCCTTTATCACTGCTCAGAATACTATGACATGTTGCGTGCCTTATTCTGTGTAAGAAGCCACGTCATCTCACAGAAGGATTTATTTCAAACACTCGACTGACGTTATGAAGTGAGTTTGGAGTAAAAACAGGTTATTAAATGTGGTATTTTTAGATGGAACAGCATTTACTACACAGAGCCGAAGTTCACTGACAAGCTACGCAAACAACTTTATTATCACAGGAGTCAACATGATGTAAACGTGTTGTTAAATATCTCCGCAGAAAGATGCATGAAAAAAAATACAAATATTCATAGGGCCCTAGTCACGTGATCATGTGACCAGTATCCGTACCTGTGAGAATGTCTCCAGCATCAGTAGAGGACTCCACTGAGCCGCAGTCTGTGTCCACCTTTAGCTCTCCCACCTGATGCTGCAAGAGGTTCATCAGACCCCACGAGCCGTCCTGAAAACATCAACACGCTCACATCAGCTGATCTCCACACTCATCTGCATTATCTCAAGGCATTCTGGCTCGCCTGCGCCTGTGTCTAATGTGAGCGCTGTCTCTGTGTAGGTTTATTAAAATCAGATGAGCTGAGAATGCAGAACGGCCCTCTGGGAACAAGAGGAACGTAATGTCCTGTGTGTAATTCACTGTGACCATCTACATCTCTGTGACCATACACGAGAATGAACTCGAATGCTCTGCTTGGACCAATCTGTGTGTCACATTGTGTATGAATACATCAAAAGCACTCACTACATGAACACATCAACACACCAGCTTCATCTGAGAGTCACTTCAGCAGCATTTCACTCTTTACTAAAGGTAGCAGATACACAGAAACACAAAGAACTGAACTACAACCCGCCAAAATAAAGTCCGGTTCAGCTTGGAGAAATTATGACAGAACAATAATACAGTATATTTATAAATATTTCAAAGGGATTATACGCATTTCTTCATCTATTTTATATTTTTAACCGTACGCTTCTGTTGTGCAGCACTTTGTTTTACAAAAGATGTCAATCCTAAAATTAATTCAACTGTTAAAGATGTATGCATTTATTTGATTACCACTGTGTTTGATAATCAATTTGTATTAAACCATAAATTACAGAATCCAGAAAATTAAAACCAAGTTTTTTAAACACAAAAGGTTTTATGAATTCAATTCATTATGCATCCACTGTATTTTTTTATTTAATTAATACACATTTAAATTTTAAATAAAAGCTATTCAAATGAAATTAAAACATGGACTAATCCTAAAGTAGGATTTACTTTAAAACTATTTTCACTCAGAAATTGATATTAAATTTCACAAATAATTACAAATAACTATTAAGTAGAAAGACTTGTAAAATGTACTCAAATTATCTTTATTTTAAGCTATTTATTCTAACTTTAAAAAAATACAGTGTATAAATCACAGTATTTGATCACATGAGAAACGCACACACACACACACACACACACACCACACACACGCATATACATACACACACACACACACACACACACACTCATAGTGTAACAGGTTAACTCGTAACTAAAGCACAACAGTAACCAGTCAACCACTGCTGGGTAAACGTGACCAAACCAACCCGTCCTGAACATGTTGTCTAGTTATCTAGTCACACATGATGTGACGGACTGATTAATGAGAACATTAGCAGATTAAATCAGTACAGAAGTGAGGTTTGTGGGACGACAGCTGACGAGTGTGTGTGTGTGTGTGTGTGTGTGTTTGTGTGTTTTAATTCTCCTAACTGCTGGACAGACGTCATTCCCACTGGACTCCAGCTGACCAAAGAAACTCATCCATCTAAAGTCCGTCTGTCACTCAGACATCACGTCAAACACCTACTGCAATCAACGAACCAACATACAGCAGCACACACACACACACACACAGACACAGACACAGACACAGACACAGACACAGACACAGAGACACACCACAGACACAGACACAGACACAGACACAGACACAACACACACAGACACAGACACAGACACAGACACAACCACACACACAACACACACACACACACAGACACAGACACAGACACAGACACAGACCACACACACACCACACACTCAGAGACACACACACACACACACACACACACACACACTCAGAGACACACACACACACACACACACACACACTCAGAGACACACACACACACAACACACACACAGACACACACACACACACACACACACACACTTTCACTCAAGTGTTTTCAGTCAAATGCATGTATAATTACTGTGTGTGAGTGTGTGTGTGTTTGTTTGGGGGTGGGGTGTGAGTGTGTGTGTGTGTGTGTGTTTACAGGTCAGATGTCAGCAGAGTGTGTGTGTGTGTGTGTGTGTGTGGTGTCCAGCGCCCCTAAATAAGATCATGCACTAAGGCTGTTAGCTTAACCTGATGAAGTGCGTACTAACCGTCATGGGAACGACTATAACGAGATTCAATCAATCTGACCAAAGCATTTCACGATCAATGTTACGTCCACATCAATCAGCTGTGGTACATCTAGAGATATTATTAGACATAACATACGAGATGTTTGTGTATGCGTATCAATGTGTGAAAGGAACCGCACCAAAAGAGAATAATCTATAATTTAGTCACAATATTTATTTTCTTTTAAAGTGCAAGAAATAAAGTAAATATTGATAATATGTACAAGCAATGAATGAGCTGGTCGACGAACAGTTAGTAGGAGAGGAAGGAATCACATGTGGCTCCTCTGATTTGGGGGTAAAGCATCACAAGTAACGAGCGTTATGTAATCAGTAATCAGTACATTTGTCATGCTCTCAAGATCGACAGCACCGTTTAAAGATTACTTGAGCTTTCTGAGGCTCATTCATTTCACTTTTGATGTAATAGGGCTTTTATATTTGCCGAAAATATCACTTTTATATTATTAACAAACAAGCCCAGCACAGGTGAGAAAACATAACTCACAAGTAATGCACAAGTAACATAATGCATTCTTCTTTTAATAAAAAGTAACGAAGTAACGTAATTAGTTACTGTTTTTAGGCTTAGTTTCTGAAGAGATCTCAATTAATTTCAAACAATACGCTCACATTAGTTAACACGTTAGTTAATGCATTAACATTAACTAACAATGAGTTGTTGTATTTATTCATCTTCATTATCAACTTTTCACTGTAAGTTCATGTTTGCATTACATAATATTAACAGACAACTTTACATATGAACAATGTATTAGTAAATTATTCAGTTATCAGATTTATAAATGATTTTTAAAAATATTTGTCGATCTTAGGTTAACTAAACTAATGTTAACAAATGAAACCTTATTGTTAAGCATTACCAATTTGATCTACACTCGCACTGGATGACAATTAGTGACTCGTTTAGTCTGTTTTTATTGATATTATAAGGAAAAATCAGTAACAAAGCTGAAAACCCAATGAAATATAACTCATCAACTTGAACTTTATAGTTAAATAATGAATTATTACAAACAATGTTGTGCTGAACAATGTTTGCTTGAGTCATTTCAGACCCAAATATTTAGTCAGGAAGACTATATGAGTGAGATATGAAATATCAGAACAGCTGTTTTCACTTTGCATTCTGGGAGTCCATGAATCAGATCTGGGCTTGTTCCTCCACCGTTCAGAGGTTCTTGAGTTCACTCTTAAAGGGGTCGTATGATGTTGCTAATAAGAACATTATTTGGTGTATTTGGTGTAATGCGATGTGTTTATGTGGTTAAAGGTTAAAAAAAAAACATTTTTCACGTACTGTACATTATTGTTGCTCCTCTATGCTCCGCCTTTCTGACACGCGTCGATTTTTATAAAGCACATCGTTCTGAGAAGCGAGGTGTGCTCTGATTGGCCAGCTATCCGGTGCGTTGTGATTGGCCGAATACCTCAAGTGTGAGACGGAAATGTTACGCCCCCTTACCGTATTGTGATGCTGTGTCCCGGGGCGACGAGACACAAACATTACAACCTATTACAACCATTACAACCGCCCCCCCCGGCTATAGATTAATGTAAACATGTGTCGCGATGCAATTTCTTTCTAGGAATTAAATACTTTCTCTGAATCCTGAAAGCCTCTTCGCCATCGATCATACAGGTGCGGATGTATTTGTGGCAGGTCAGTTATCCGGCACATTGTATTTGTTGCTAGTGACTTGAGATGTTGTTCCCCTGCCAGATATCTGTTGAATGAGAAAGGAACCGGGGGCGCTCCAGAACACACCCACTGATAGTGTAATCGCCACGGACCAATGATAACTCAAAGGTGTTTAGGAGCCAAAACTAACTCCCAGAAAGTTCACTTTGCTACTCTTCCATCTTCAGGAAAGTCCTCTGTTAAATGTGCTGCACACACTCTAATATTTGGGTTGAACTGTTCTGGAACAGTGTTGTGAATATAACTTAACCACTGATTTATAGTTGTGTCCTCTTTTGGAAACCCAAACAAAGTAGTTTCTCTTTCACAACGAAACACAGCATCTCCAGGACAGCAGCACAATACTACAACCAGAATAATAGCTCCGCCTTCTTTCATTGTGAATATATTTGGGTGGTGTTATGCAAATCTCCCCACACTGTGACGTAGACATGTGGGGGGGGTTTGAATGAGCCGTTTTAGAAGAGCGTGATCGAGTCTTAACTTTGATAAAGAATATCTCTTTGTGTTTGAGACTTTGTCTTTGTAACTTCAGGGATCTCATCTATCCACAAACAGCCTGTAACGCTCCAGAGAGAAAGAAACACTTGAAATCACATCATATGACCCCTTTAAAAAAAAGGACACAAAAGGAGGTTTTTACAGGAATGCCACAGAAGAACCATTCAGTGATCAGCTCTTAAAATAAAAATGTTTTCTTACTGCAAATAACTTTTTACATCAGAAAGGCTCTACAGATGTTAAAAGTTCTTCACAGAACCATCATCACCAGAATCTTTATATTTAAGAGGTTTTTTCTAATAGAACCATTTTATCTTAGTCTGAAGAATATTTGAATCTTCTAAAGAACCTTTCCGTTGTACACAGGTATCTTTATTTCTAAGATGCACATTGAGCAGGAGGAAGACTCTTAAACACTCAGGGTTCAGCAGCTCAGCTCCACTGCAATTAACCTTTTCTTCTCATCAATTATTCACATTATCATTTCACTGAAGCTACAGGAGGAGAAAGACGAGGCTGTTAATTACAGCGGAGCTGGCCAATCAGAGCAGCCGCTGAGAGACCACCAGCACTACACACACACACACACACACTTGTGTTTACACAAGGCAAACAGCCATCACACACACGGATGAAACGAGGGCAGTGTGTGAAGTGTTTCCGGCTGTTGTTTTTGTCAGATTGCTGTCAGCACTGACGCCAGGAATAAATGTGTGTGTGTGTGTGTGTGTATGTGTATGTGTGTGTGTGTGGTGTGTGTGTATGTGTGTGTGTGTGTGTGTGCGTGTATGTATGTGTGTGTGTGTGTGTGTGTGTGTGTGTGTATTGTGTGGTGTGTGTTGTGTGTGTGTGTGTGTGTGTGTGTGTGTGTGTGTGTGTGTGTGTGTGTGTGTGTGGGTGTGTGTGGTGTATGTATGTGTGTGTTTGTGGTGTGAGCGTGTGTGTGTGTGTGTTTGTGTGTGTGTGGGTGTTGTGTGTGTGTGTGTGTGTGTGTGTGTGTGTGTGTGTGTGAGTGTGTTGTGTGTGTGTTTGTGGTGTGTGTGTTGTGTGTTGTGTGTGTGTGTGTGTGTGTGTGTGTGTGTGTGTGTGTGTGTGTGTGTGTGTGAGCGTGTGTGTATGTGTGTGTGTGTGTGTGTGTGTGTGTGTATGTACGTGTGTGTGAGCGTGTGTGTGTGTGTGTGTGTGTGTGTGTGTGTGTGTG
>QVTF01005573.1:10000-28684 GCA_003573665.1 Oxygymnocypris stewartii | reverse complement strand
TTCTGTGCGTTCTCTCTAAAGCAATGAGGCTTAGTTACTTCAGAAACAGATGTTACCCCTCATTACAGAGAAATATAATGTAGCGAGTCAGTAGCCTGTCGAATCTATTTTACTAATAAAAGTTTCTGTGCTGTTTGTGCGCTACGCGATCTCTGATATCTGTGTGCAATAATGTGTGTGCGTGCGTATGAAAGCAGCGTAGCCTCTGCATATAGTTTTGATTGAGCTACAAACCCGACCCGACCCGAAGCTATCCATTAAACATTCCCCCGAACCCGGGTCGGGTAGCAGACCTCTCCTCACCATGCAGCTTGTGGGTGTCTTTAGCAAGCTCCTCCAGCTGGTCCAGCTCTTCAAACTTCACCTGCATGTCGCCCTCCTCAATCACGGAGGAGATTTCTTTCTGAAACACACACAACATATGAAACCAGAAAAATCAGCTTGACTCCTGTATCTCCAGCATGGCGTCAGAAACCTCAACATCATGGGTTTGAGTCACAGAAAATGCATGAACTGATAAAGTAAATGCGGCGTAAAGCATCAGGCAAATGCAAAATGTAATACCACGAGGTCTACGAATAAACTTCAACTTTACATTATGCTACACATTTATTGCATTACAGTAATGAGAATGCAAGAAGATGTTCCCCTATATCTATAAAACGTGTTTAACTGTCATGTAAATCATGTCCCAACAACCTTTTGTTAGATAGTTATGTCTCTCTGTTTACTTTAGGGTGAAACGTGATCTAGTAAATAGGATTAATAAGTCACTTAATGGAGTTAATATGAAATGTCTGTATTAAATAAGCAATAATGCACCCTTTTGTCCTAAATTCACTTACTTCTTTATTCATACTTCAGACTTATGACTCTAGAAACGTGTTCTTCAAGTGAACGTCGCTTTATCGTTCATCCCAAAGAGACACACAAACCCGTTTCACAGACTTTTACATGAACTGTTCCCACCCGGTGACCTGCTCAACTCAATCCTCTCCAAGAACCGGCTCAAACACATCTCTTCCGTCGTTATTTGACCCTCGAACTCTATTCTAACTCAATTTATTTATTCATTTAAAAAAGTCTTGCACTCCATTTGTTGTCGGTTTTCTTAAAAAATCATCTATTACTAGCTTTCTCTATTCTGTTTTTCTTTTTAATTTATTATGAAATCAACAAAAAAACTATTTGTTTGTAATTGCTTGTTTTCTTGAAAATAAAAGAGGCATCTAGCACTATCTTTCTCTAATCTTTTTCTATCTATTTGTGAACTTTTTATTTATTATATCATTTAAAAAGCTTGCTAAGTGTACTGCGTAAGGCTAACGGAGACGTGTTATAGTACTTGCGTATTAATAAACTATCTGCAAATGTACACAACTGACCTGAACCGTTGAAGTTTTAATACATTTCGAAAGTGTTATTACAATTAGTTATGAATGAAGCATCTTTTGCTACAATCACGTGACTTTGGTGGTTTGACTCACTGATTCGGAAACAAATGATTCCTTAAAAGATTCGAAGCTTCGTTGTAAAGCACCCGGATGAAAGCGTCGTTTGTAAAGCGCCCGGATGTTCGCTTAGTCTTGTATTGTTTCGTCAGTTACCTGAACTAAAGTCTGCAGCTGGCTGATGAACTGCCTGTGCATGGCTTCAGTCAGCTGAGGGTTCTGCTTCGACAGAGGCTGGAAATAGTGTGAAAACCTGTCGAAACTGACACATAACGAGTAGAATATAAGTTAGTGAGAGACAACAGAAGCACCGGTCTGAAAGCGAAGGAAGGGGAAAGCTGTATTCGATACCTGGCGTTGTCCAGCAGCCACTGCAGACTCTTCTCCATCACTTTACTGAAGAGTTTGAGTCTCGGTTTAGATTGCGATGACTTAACAGAGTCCTTCCGACGAGTCGCTGCTTGAGACGAGCCATCATCCGCTTTATCCGCGGAGACACATTCACTGCTCTTCTCGGACTCCTCCATGTTTCTGTTGATGTTTACAAAATCCCCGCCAACAGCACTCGCGTCACTCTACGGAGAGCGCGCAGCCGCCAGTTTCAAACCGTATACCCAAAACGCGTTTCCTCTTCTTGGGGATTAATGGCGCATGGCATACAACTGTTATGTGCATTAGCTTTCCATTGGCTTCTAACGCAAAGAAAACTACTTTAAAACATTTAACGGTAGATATAGTTCTTAAAACACCGGTTTAATGTGGAAGAAATGGCTGTACTCTCTGTCAAGTTGACAAATGATCATCTTTTCTTGTGTGTGCTTGTATTCCAGACTTCTCTGGGAAATATGTCTTATTGGTTAAAGACAAAAAATCAGTTACTGCCCAATTTTGTTGAAAACACATGTTTTGAATGCTGCTTGATGATAAAAGAATGATTTTATTCATTAACCTTATTTTTCTGATTTTAAAAGACTTTATAATTACTTTCATCATTGGGATATATCAAAACTAACAAGGCACAGAAACTTTTTTAAGTTTATTGGTACTTTGCAACTATATAGTATATATGAGCCTTGCTTAATGTGTATTTATTTAAATGAGTCAGGGCCATTGTGTCTGTATATTTAGTTCAATATAAATAAAGAGCATTAGGTGCGTCACCGGCCCGTCCTGATTAGGAGCGTGGGTCAGAACCAGTGTCCTTTAAACACCACATTCAAACGCTTTTAGCACTTGATTTCCCAAATATATATTTCATGTCTTTATTTTCCTTACGGTCATCCATCAGTATGTTTCTCTCCTTGCTGTGTCTTGACATTTCATTAACACGTTCTACCTGATTATTCACATTTCCATTGTCTCCCTCCCTCCCTATTCTATTCTGTTCTATTCTATTCTACTATAGTCTGTTCTATTATAGTATGTTCTATACTATTCTACTATGTTCTATTCTATTATAGTCTGTTCTATTCTATTATAGTCTGTTCTATTCTATTATGTTCTATTCTACTATAGTCTGTTCTATTATAGTATGTTCTATACTATTCTACTATGTTCTATTCTATTATAGTCTGTTCTATTCTATTATAGTCTGTTCTATTCTATTATGTTCTATTCTACTAGTCTGTTCTATTATAGTATGTTCTATACTATTCTACTATGTTCTATTCTATTATAGTCTGTTCTATTCTATTATGTTCTATTCTATTATAGTCTGTTCTATTATATTCTACTCTATTCTGTTATAGTCTGCTCTATTATATTCTACTCTATTCTATTATGTTCTACTCTATTCTGTTCTATTCTACTCTATTCTAGTATGTTCTATTCTATTATAGTCTGTTCTACTCTATTCTATTATGTTCTATTCTATTATAGTCTGTTCTATTCTATTATGTTCTATTCTATTATAGTCTGTTTTATTCTATACTATTATATTCTACTCTATTATTTTCTATTCTATACTATTCTATTATGTTATATTCTACTCTATTAGTTCTATTCTACTATTATGTTCTTTCTACTATATTCTGTTCTATTCTATTATAGTCTATTCTATTATAGTCTGTTCTATACTATTCTACTCTATTATAGTCTGTTCTATACTATTCTACTCTATTGTATTATGTTCTATTATATTATAGGCTGTTCTATTCTATTGTACTCTATTCTATTATGTTCTATTATATTATAGTCTGTTCTATTATATACTATTGTACTATATTCTATTCTGTTCTATTATAGTATGTTCTATTCTATTATGTTCTATTCTGTTCTATTCTATTATAGTCTGTTCTATACTATTCTACTCTATTCTATTATGTTCTATTATAGTCTGTTCTATTATATTGTACTCTTCTATTATGTTCTATTATATTATAGTCTGTTCTATTCTATACTATTGTACTATATTCTATTCTGTTCTATTATAGTATGTTCTATTCTATTCTACTCTATTATGTTCTATTCTATTATAGTCTGTTCTATTCTACTCTATTATGTTATATTTTGTTCTATTCTATTATAGTCTATTCTATTCTATTCAAACTGTTATTAAGAGCAGTGTGACCCGATCTAAGCCCTGAGACTCCTCTGTTACTCTATAAGTGACCCTGGAGCACAAAACCAGTCATAAGGGCCAAATTTCTAAATTGAGATTGATTAAATAATACTTCCATTGATGTATGGTTTGTTATGATCGGACAATATTTAGAAAATCTGATCTGCAAATCTGATGATGCAAAAAATCGAAATATTGAGAAAATCATCTTTAAAGTTGTTCAAATTAAGTTCTTAGCAATGCATATTATTAATCAAAATTAAGGTTTGATATATTTACGATACAAAATATCTTCATGGAACATGTTTTTGGCATAAAATAAAAATCAATAATTGTGACCCATACTATACCTGTGTGCTTATGACTGCGTATGTGCTGCAGGGTCACATATTTATGAACATCTCTATGAATACTATAAAGCATCTCCCTGTTGTTCCGGTCATCTATTCCTCACGTGTTGTTTGAGTAAACCTTTCAGTTTTAACTTCATATCTATGTCTCTTTTCTTCACCCTGTCCATGTGTATCATATATTGTCTGAAGGATCGGTGTCTCTGCGGTCTGAAGGGTCATGTTACCTCTCTCAGCTGTCTCTGGTCTATTTCTACTCTTCTTCAGCACATGGCTCTCCGTCTGTCACACGTCTGCAGGAATGGGTTTAATCAGAGGACTGCTGTCCACTTTCTACTACCTTCCGACGGTTTATAAGTGGTTTTACCGGCCGTATTACCTGCTGTCACTGCTGATGAGCCTGGCGTTGTCCTCGTGCGCAGCTGTCCAGGACTGTGTGAGCATTTACCGTCTCAGAGAGAGGACAACAACTCCTGCGCCTTCGACTGGGTCAGTGCTGCACTCCACACTCTTGTTGTTTTAAATATGCATTTATATGTGCAATAAATAAATGTGTTTAGTTTATTTATAGAAGTTTTTATGTTCAACAAGGCTGCATTTATTTAATTATAAATACAGTAAAAGCAGTAAAATGCTATTAGAATTTAAAACAATGTGAAACTATATTAAACTGTAATTTTTTTCTGTGATTAAATCTGTATTTTCAGCATCATTACTCCAGTTTTCAGTGTCACATGATCTTCAGAAATCATTCAATGTGCTGATTTGCTGCACAGTTATTATTGGTGCTCAATTTGAGTCAGTTCGGGACCGCGGAGCGCGAATCATTTGAGTCAGTTCGGGACCGCGGAGCGCGAATCATTTGAGTCAGTTCGGGACCGCGGAGCGCGAATCATTTGAGTCAGTTTGGGACCGCGGAGCGCGAATCATTTGAGTCAGTTCGGGACCGCGGAGCGCGAATCATTTGAGTCAGTTCGGGACCGCGGAGCGCGAATCATTTGAGTCAGTTCGGGACCGCGGAGAGTGAATCATTTGAGTCAGTTCGGGACCGCGGAGCGCGAATCATTTGAGTCAGTTCGGGACCGTGGAGTGTGAATCATTTGAGTCAGTTCGGGACCGCGGAGCGCGAATCATTTGAGTCAGTTCGGGACCGCGAATCATTTGAGTCAGTTCGGGACCGCGAATCGCGAATCATTTGAGTCAGATCGGGACCGCGGAGACGCGAATCATTTGAGTCAGTTCGGGACCGCGGAGCGCGAATCATTTGAGTCAGATCGGGACCGCGGAGCGCGAATCATTTGAGTCAGTTCGGGACCGCGGAGCGCGAATCATTTGAGTCAGATCGGGACCGCGGAGAGCGAATCATTTGAGTCAGTTCGGGACCGCGGAGCGCGAATCATTTGAGTCAGTTCGGGACCGCGGAGCGCGAATCATTTGAGTCAGTTCGGGACCGCGGAGCGCGAATCATTTGAGTCAGTTCGGGACCGCGAATCGCGAATCATTTGAGTCAGATCGGGACCGCGAATCGCGAATCATTTGAGTCAGATCGGGACCGGAGCGCGAATCATTTGAGTCAGATCGGGAGCGCGATCGCGAATCATTTGAGTCAGATCGGGACCGCGGAGCGCGAATCATTTGAGTCAGATCGGGACCGCGGAGCGCGAATCATTTGAGTCAGTTCGGGACCGCGGAGCTCAGTTGCTTTGGTCTGTTTTTATAAGCACACAAAAAAATATTGTCTAATATATATTTCTTTGATTATGAATGTAGCCTACCTGAAAGTGACGAGCGGGCTTAGTTGTCCATCAATTATGATCATCTCGAGTCCCCCTCTCCCTCCCTTGTGCACGCCACTGTGGAAAACCCTATATAATGTAAATATATTTGAAATGTGTTATATATTTGACTAATGTGTAATTGCTCTGTATAGAGGGAGTTGGAGATTTTAATGTTTCTCAGTGCTGTTGTCATGATGAAGAACCGCAGAGCCAGTAAGTGTTAATGTGATGAATAATAACTACATGATGCATGGCGCAGTATGTTAATCTCTCTTCCTCGGTCTCTCAGTAACACTGGAGCAGCACATAGGGAATATATTTCTCTTCAGTAAGGTGGCAAACGTGGTGCTGTTTTTCCGAGTGGATCTAAGACTTGGCCTTCTCTACCTCTCGCTGTGTGTGGGTAAATAAACGATGAAATATGAGCGAGAGTACACACTGTGATCCATAAATAATAACTGTGCCTTCTTTATACAGTGTTTCTGATCACATGTAAAGCCCCGATCTACATGGGCCCCGAGTACATCACATACTTCAGTGACTCAACAATCGACGTGAGTGAAGGAATAGTTCACCCTGCAAATTACAATCGGCGGATAATCTACTAATACCTCAGCTAATCCAAGATTAGGATGAGTTTGTCTCTTCATTAGTGTCTCAGCAATGGATGCTCTGCGGTGAATGGGTGCCGTCAGAATGAGAGCTGATTTTTGTCAAACAATGGTTTAAAGTTAATACCTCTTAACGATGGATTTGTTTCATACAAACACAGAGATTAACGGACTCTCATTCTGACGGCACCCATTCACTGCAGTAGATCCAATCATTTTAGTCCATCTCCATTTAAAAAAAATGGTTTATTACAAAATCATATCACATTGTTAGGCAATAACTACAAGCCATCATCCAAATCTTACTCTATTATCTGTAACAGTGCTTCCCAAACTGTGGGCCGTAGCGGTATTGCAGTAGCTAGGCTAAATCAAAATATTGAAATAATTAAAATATTCAAATTGTTCTAAAATCTGACCCCACCCCCTCATTACACAAATGAAACCATATACAAATATTACATTTGATGGTAGTTCTCATAATTCACATGAAATTCTTACAAACTGTTTAATAAATGTTGATAATTTTGTGCAGAAACAATCTGCTTTATTAAATATATCTAATATACAAACTATTATATTTTGGGCGGGGGTCGTGGAGCTTTTGCTATGTTTTTGGGGGGCCTATATAAATGCATGTATGTATTTATATATGTACATAATAAATATAAACTAGTGCTGTCAAATGATTAATCGTGATAAATCGCTTACAAAATAAAGGTTTTGTTTACGTAATATATGTGTTTATTTATTACGTATATATAAAAATACATACATGCATTTATATATTTCAGAAAAAATATTTGTATGTATTTATTTCAAATGTAAATTATATGAATATAAATATAGACATGTAAATATTTTCAAAATATACTGTATGTTTGTGCATTTAATAAAAATATAATATTATGCACATTTGTATTTGATTAATCATTGCCCAGCACTATTAAAGATGCTATATTATTTCAGATTGTTTAATTCTATTATGTCATATCTCTGTATCCGCTGAGTGTGTTTTCTGTTATCAGGAAGAGCTGCAGAGAGACGCTCGAGTGACGTGGATCGTTGAGTTTTATGCCAACTGGTCTCCAGACTGTCAGTCATTTGCACCCGTCTTTGCTGAGCTGTCACTCAAGTAAGTCTCACACACACACACGCACGCACCGCACGCACACACACACACACACACACACACCACGCAAACACACACACACACACCGCACACACACCACACACACACACACCGCACACACACACACACACACACACACACCACACAAACACCGCACACACACCCACCACACCCAGACACAGACACACCACACACACGCACACGCACACACACACCCAGACACACCACACCACACACACACACACACACACACACCCACCACACCCAGACACAGACACACACACACGCACACGCACACACACACCCAGACACACCACACCACACACACACACACACACACCCACCACACCCAGACACAGACACACACACACACACTTCACAAGGTTAATGACTTTATCTGTGTTCTTCAGGTATAATTGCTTAGGCCTCAAATTTGGAAAAGTGGACATTGGACAACACGGAGCAGTTGCTGAGAGGCAAGTTTCTCTCGTGTATAAGAGATGTATCCAGTGTTACTCAAAGCATGCAATATATGACGCATTACTAGTCACTCCTTTCAAACGATCTCTGTGAAATCCAGGATAAAGTCTCAAAATCTAATTATGAGATAACAACGAGCATCAAAGTTTGATTTATACCAATAATGTAACTATAATCTCAATCTTTGACATGACCTCACTCAATCAGTATTAAATATATAAAAGTTATATTTTCACATAATGTTCTTTACCATATGAACGATGATTTTTTGTATAAAACAACAGATCACAAAACATGTCTTTAGCTTGGTTTTCACCGAGAGGGTCACATATCGCTACTTATTACTTTCTGTCAGCAGTAATTAGTTACACTACTAGTTACATTAGTTTCTTCAGCCGCACATACGCTGTTTATCTTCCACATAAATGTACTAATAACATATTTATGCCTCATCATTTGACCAGAATCCACATTATTAGTTATTACAAACACTCAATGATTATTAGTGATATTCAAGTAGAAGTGTGATATTAGTCTCATTAATTATCACGTGTAGCTTGAAGCTAATTGTAATTTCTCCTTTACTCATATATGATTATATTTAATCAAATCACATGAGTGTGTAACTTTAATTTCCCCAAAATATGTGTAATTATATTAATATAATGTGGCACATGCTGATCAGAGGGATGTAAGGCCAGATAAAGTAATACACAACAGTGTTCAGATCATCTTTTTTCTTGATAATATCAATATAATGCAATATTTATATCTGTCCATATTCCGAGCTCGTCTGCTGCACTGGTGACGTCACGTGCATGTGTGAGTCGTGAAAATTATAAATCTATGAATTATTTGATTGTTGGATTTTAAATCAGCGAGGTCGAGGCATCAAAGCAACAGCTGTTTATGGATGCTAACCGTAATATTATTACTGAAATCTTATTAGATTAGTTGCTGGCTGTATGAGTCCGGTGTAACGCTGCAGGCTGTGCTCTCGTCACAGGTATAAGGTGAACCCCTCGCCGCTCTGTAAGCAGCTACCGTCGCTCTTGCTCCTGCAGGGCGGGAGAGAAATCATGCGCCGCCCGCTGCTGGACACGAAGAGACGAGCCATCGGCTGGAGTTTCACCGAGGTAAAGCGCTTCAGAAGCACCACATGCACAAAGAAATATGAGCACAAGAGCAGTCATAACGCTCAATTCGTCCAAACTGAAAGCTGAGTAAATAATATTTCCATTGATGTATGGTTTGCTATGATCGGACAATATTTGTAAATCTGGAATCTGAGGATGCAACAAAATAAAAATATTGAGAAAATCATCTTTAAAGTTGTTCAAATTAAGTTCTTAGCAATGCATATTAATAATCATAAATTAAGTTTTGATATATTTACGATATAAAATATCTTCATGGAACATGATCTTAATATCCTAATGATTTTTGGCATAAAATAAAAATCTATAATGTTGACCCATACAATGTATTGTTGGCTATTGCTACAAATATAGCTGTGCTGCTTATGACTGCGTCTGTGCTCCAGCGTCATGTTTGTTATTATCCTGAGACATGCATTGTGTGTTTTACAGGAAACTATCATTCAAGAGTTCAACCTAAATGAGATATTCCAGAGATATAAGAAACTGATCAAGGAAGAGAAGACCGTCCTGCAGCAGGCTCCTGAAGAAGAGCATCCACACGAGGAGAGGAGGAAGCAGAGAGCAAAAAACACAAATAAAAGAGATTCAGCATGTATGACTATCCTGAACACACACACGCTGCTCTCTCTCTGAACACACACACACGCCGCTCTCTCTCTGAACACACACACACACGCTGCTCTCTCTCTGAACACACACACGCTGCTCTCTCTCCGAACACACACACGCCGCTCTCTCTCCGAACACACACGCGCCGCTCTCTCTCCGAACACACACGCGCCGCTCTCTCTCCGAACACACACGCGCCGCTCTCTCTCCGAACACACGCGCGCCGCTCTCTCTCCGAACACACACGCGCCGCTCTCTCTCCGAACACACACGCGCCGCTCTCTCTCCGAACACACACACGCCGCTCTCTCTCCGAACACACACACGCCGCTCTCTCTCTGAACACACACACGCCGCTCTCTCTCTGAACACACACACGCCGCTCTCTCTCTCTGAACACACACACGCCGCTCTCTCTCCGAACACACACACGCCGCTCTCTCTCCGAACACACACACGCCGCTCTCTCTCCGAACACACACACGCCGCTCTCTCTCTCGAACACACACACGCCGCTCTCTCTCTGAACACACACACGCTACTCTCTCTCCGAACACACACACGCTGCTCTCTCTCTGAACACACACGCTGCTCTCTCTCCGAACACACACACGCTGCTCTCTCTCCGAACACACACACGCTGCTCTCTCTCCGAACACACACACGCTGCTCTCTCTCCGAACACACACACGCTGCTCTCTCTCTGAACACACACACGCTGCTCTCTCTCTGAACACACAGACGCTGCTCTCTCTCTCTGAACACACACACGCTGCTCTCTCTCTGAACACACAGACGCTGCTCTCTCTCTCCTCTCTGAACACACACACACGCTGCTCTCTCTCTGAACACACACACGCCGCTCTCTCTCTCTGAACACACACACGCCGCTCTCTCTCTGAACACACACACTACTCTCTCTCCGAACACACACACGCTGCTCTCTCTCTGAACACACACGCTGCTCTCTCTCCGAACACACACACGCTGCTCTCTCTCCGAACACACACACGCTGCTCTCTCTCCGAACACACACACGCTGCTCTCTCTCCGAACACACAGACGCTGCTCTCTCTCTCTCTCTGAACACACACACACGCTGCTCTCTCTCTGAACACACACACGCCGCTCTCTCTCTCCGAACACACACACGCTGCTCTCTCTCTGAACACACAGACGCTGCTCTCTCTCTCTCTCTCTGAACACACACACACGCTGCTCTCTCTCTGAACACACACACGCCGCTCTCTCTCTCCGAACACACACACGCTGCTCTCTCTCCGAACACACACACGCTGCTCTCTCTCCGAACACACACACGCTGCTCTCTCTCTGAACACACAGACGCTGCTCTCTCTCTCTGAACACACACACTGCTCTCTCTCTGAACACACAGACGCTGCTCTCTCTCTCTCTCTCTGAACACACACACACGCTGCTCTCTCTCTGAACACACACACACACGCTGCTTTCTCTCTGAACACACAGACGCTGCTCTCTCTCTGAACACACACACGCTGCTCTCTCCTCTGAACACACACACGCCGCTCTCTCTCTGAACACACACACACGCCGCTCTCTCTCTGAACACACACACGCTGCTCTCTCTCTCTCTCTGAACACACACACACACGCTGCTCTCTCTCTGAACACATCATCTACACACATGCCTCACGTGTGGACACTTCCCGGTGAACTTTAATCTCGACTATGACTTTCATATTAGTTACTTACAGGAAACTATTTTTGCATCATCAGTCAACACATAAACCTGTGATTAGCAAACAGCGGTATGCGTTCATATTCTGTCCTCTGGCTTTTATAATAAATGCATTAGTTTGTTCTTGACCATATTCTTTACATGCATTGACAGGGAAAATTATTTTAAATTGCATTATTATTATTTTACTCCAAGGGGGTCTTAAAATATTAGGCTTTAAACAAAACCAAAAAACACAACATTATCATCCCTGAAGATAAAAAGCGTCCCTGATTATGTAACGCAAGCATCATAAAGTATGCAAATGCATGAAGATGAGATTTTATTACAAGCCGGGTTTAAAAAGCAATATTCAGTTAGTTGATTAGTAATATGCATTGCTAAGAACTTCATTTGAACAACTTTAAAGATGATTTTCTCAATATTTAGATTTTTTTGCACCCTCAGATTCCAGATTTACAAATATTGTCCGATCATAACAAACCATACATCAATGGAAAGCTCATTTTTTCAGCTTTCAGATGATGCATGAATCTCAATTTCAAAAAATTGACCCTTATGACCTTCATTTGGACCCTTCATTTGGACCCTTATGACCTTCATGATGCTCTCATCAGCTTCTGTCTTAGATCTGATTCAGGAGAAAGGGTTTCAGACTCGGCTCACCTGAACAGGAGAGAGATATTAATATCTCAGAAAACACATCTGAGAGACGCACAGAGGACAGCACATGTAAACCGGGTGCTATGACTTTATACACGCATGAAAAGTATGCACGATGTGCTATAAATGAACAATGTGTACACCTGTTTAACTATGAAATGTCCTCTTCAATGGGCAATACCGCACATAATCATCCGGCTCGGTCTTTAAAACAGTTCTGAAAGTTACGTTAAAACTGAGTTCAGCCTGATTTGAAGAGTCCACGTCACCCTACGGTGTGTTTAATGTTCACAGCAGGCGCCGGTCCTATATGAGTCCAGATGTAGCCCTTCTCTGGACGCACCGGTAGCGTTGGGAAAGGACAGCTTCTGGATTTGAAGTACTCTGATGGAGCGTGACAGACAAACTCCAGGTACTCCATCTTCCTCGGCAAGTCCTCCTCAGGGCCTAAGCAAAGACATCCAGGATTACCAAACCAACTAAATATCATTAATCAATGCAGACCTGACATTGGGAGTGGAGTCTGCAATAGGGTGTGTGATATTGGCTAAATTATATCTCAATATTTCCCAGTAATTATCATATTTTGAGTGTTTTGTACCTTGGCTGGATTATGATAAACTGATGTGACACTAAAACAAAGTCCCTGTCTTAACGAGTGAATCATTGAATCGTTCATTCAAAAGATTCGTTCAAGAAACAAAGCAAATGACTCTCATTACGAGTGAATCATTGAATCACTGAATCAAATGTCTTAACGAGTGATTCATTGAATCGTTCATCCAAAAGATTCGTTCAAGAAACAAAGCAAATGACTCTCATTACGAGTGAATCATTGAATCACTGAATCAAATGTCTTAACGAGTGATTCATTGAATCGTTCATTCAAAAGATTCGTTCAAGAAACAAAGCAAATGACTCTCATTACGAGTGAATCATTGAATCACTGAATCAAATGTCTTAACGAGTGATTCATTGAATCGTTCATCAAAAGATTCGTTCAAGACGACCGATTCATTTAGAAAGTCTTTACGAGTGGATCTTTGAATCACTGAATCAAATGTCTTAACGAGTGAAACATTGAATCGTTCATTCAAAAGATTCGTTCAAGAAACAAAGCAAATGACTCTCATTACGAGTGAATCATTGAATCACTGAATCAAATGTCTTAACGAGTGATTCATTGAATCGTTCATTCAAACGATTCGTTCAAGACGACCGATTCATTTAGAAAGTCATTACGAGTGGATCTTTGAATCACTGAATCAAATGTCTTAACGAGTGATTCATAGAATCATTCATTCAAACCATTCGTTCAAGACGACCGATTCATTTAGAAAGTCATTACGAGTGGATCATTGAATCACTGAATCAATGTCTTAACGAGTGAATCATTTAATCGTTCAACCAAAAGATTCGTTCAAGATGACCGATTCATTTAGAAAGTCATTACGAGTGGATCTTTGAATCACTGAATCAAATGTCTTAATGAGTGATTCATTGAATCGTTCATTCAAACGATTCGTTCAAGATGACAGATTCATTTATAAAGTCGTTACAAGTGAATCATTGAATCACTGAATCAAATGTCTTAACGAGTGAATCATTGAATCGTTCAACCAAAGATTCATTCAAGATGACCGATTCATTTAGAAAATCATTACGAGTGGATCTGAACTGAATCAAATGATTCATTCAGGAATGAAACACTGCAGTGTTGATCTGAGACGCACACATGTGAATCTGGACCACAAAACCAGTCACAAGGGGTATCAAAGTAAATAATATTTCCATTGATGTATGGTTTGTTATGATCGGACAATATTTGAAAATCTGGAATCTGAGGATGCAAAAAAATCTAAATATTGAGAAAATCATCTTTAAAGTTGTTTAAATTAAGATCTTACCAATGCATATTACTAATCAAAAATTAAGTTTTAATATATTTACGATATAAAATATTCAAAATATCTTCATGGAACATGATCTTAACATCCTAATGATTTTTGGCATACAATAAAAATGTATAATTTTGACTCATGCAATGTATTTTTGTCTATTGTAATAAATATACCCGTGCTGCTTATGACTGCGTCTGTGCTCCAGGGACACATGTTTATGTTCTGCTCCAGTTTTGATAGCAGTTGTATAAAATGAATATCCCAAGGCTCAAAATCAATGTATTTTCTGCATGCACTCACCAACGATGTATGTGCCAGGATCGAACCGATCCGGAGGACTGGCCTGAGTCGGGATCAGCCACGTTAACGCCGCGCTTTTCTCACAGTACTGGTCCTGGACGAAACCACGGATCTGTGCGTAATACGCTTTACCGTCGTCCTCGTCTACTACTTTAATGACATCTCCGATTTGATAATAGACGCCCTGAACACAAGACGAGCAGGTTAGTGAATACACAAAGCAGCAGGTTGAACACTAGAAAGGAGCGGTTACCTTGTAAAACATGGACTCGGATGTGATGATCGTTGACACGGACTCTGGTGCTTTGATAGGCTATGGAAATAGAAATAAAAGCCATTGAAGCATTTTCATCCAAAAATAAAATACAATGAGAATCTGCTCACCATCAGGCCATCTAAGACGCAGATGAATTTGTTTTATTAATAAGATTTGGATATATTTATCATGAGCTATGGATCCGCTGCAGTGATAGAGGACTCTTATTTTAGCCAGATGCAAAGGTTTGAAGTTAAATAAGTGGATTTGGTTATTTTTGGCGTCTCCAGATGTTAATTAATGGACTGGAGTGGTGTGTATTATTGTGTTTTATCAGCTGTTTGGACTCTCATTCTGACGGCACCCATTCACATCCATTGCTGAGACACTGATGCAATGCTACATTTCTCCAAATCTGATGAAGAAACAAACTCATCCTAATCTTAGATACAATGAGGGTGAATGCATTTACATTTTTGGATGAAATATTCCTTTAATAACCCATATTGGAGGAAGAAGACACCCATAAACAATCATAAACGAAAAGCACTTACGTTTTTAATTTGAAGATGTGTCGTCTACCCTTTCCTTTGGTCGAGACTTTCTTCTCAGAGGCCGGAGCTTTGTACTTGGTGCTGCGTAACCGAGCGGAGCGTCTGTGGATTTCCAGTTTGGACTATAACACAAGATTAGAGTCACTGGTTTGGTTTAGAAACGTTTGTGATAATTGCTTGACAGTTATGACGTCAACATGGCGGCGACCCTGTAATGTCTTGTCTTATGCAAGTGTACAGAGCTGGGTTGTAAATGATCACGTGATCTGGATTATGTAATCAGATTACAACAATTAAGTACTTGTAATTAGAGTAAATTACAGTTTAAAGTACTCGTAATCAGACTGGAGTTACTTTTTCATGGGTTCCATGATAACATGTTATACTAAGGAGGGCGTTGAATGCTTGAATCTGATTGGCTGATGAACGTTCTGAGGTGCGCAGTTATTTTCAGGGAAACGCACTGGGAAGTAGTTCCAGGCAGCTCTCTCGACCGCGTTACAGTTCTGTATCACTGCGCCAAATGATTTCTGTTATATCAATGGTCTTACAACAGCAAAATAACCAAAACCCACAACGACACCGGCCAAACAAATAAATACAGTACACAAAAGGATAAAATCGACAGATCTAGTCCATGTTTTTGCCACAAAATTACAAGGTCCTGCAAGTCATCTGTAGGAGGAAAATACAAAACCCGCAAATCCGTGGCTACAGAACAGCAGGGCCGTGTATGTGTTATGATATTAAATTAGTTTTAATCGTTTAACCACCACAGCGTCTTTTCTTCGTTGGCAACGCACACGATTCGTGACGTCACAGGTAGCGGAAAGTGCAAGCAGCGATTGCAAGTGACATTGTATTTTAGTTTATTTTTTCTTGTCTTCACCACCTGGCTACTGTTGTAAAATGTTGACAGATTCAAACAAAAAATAATCAATAAATAGAACAAAATAAAAAAGACTGCAAGTGACATCACTCGCGGAAGCAATCTGCAGCCAGACCCTTCTCCGTGACGCCGTGGTTTACAGTGAATGTATAACAGCTAAGGGGTTATAAATTCACTTTAAACCACGGCTTATTGATGTAATATACAGTCAGATGGTCTTCCAGTTTTGTGGACATTCACAGCACTTACTAAAATAATTTAATGTTTAATAAGTGTTTGAGCATTGCATCAACTACTGATGAACACATTCGTTCACTCTGCAGGTTATTTAACCATGCTTTTCTATATCTGTAGAAGGCTTTTGTCTTTCAAACACATTAAAATGCACAATTCATCAACTCACAGCCGTTTCTACTCCTCTTTCACCTAATATATATTTACTTAAAGTACCCATAAGATTCAAAATAAGATCACATTTGATGTTTATGGTTCTCTGACGTTGGTTATGGTCACATGACATGCGGGTAAACAAATAAAATAATTAGTAAATGTTTTATTTTGATTGATTTTATAACGATTTATTTTAATTTAACATTTTTATGATTTAACTTCATTATTAGCTTTTCATTAAACTCATAAACCCCCTACAGTTCCTTCACAAACCTTGACTTAATGCACTTCATGATCTTAATAACGATGAATGGAATATATTTTCTTAATATTTGTATTTTTATATCAATAGGTACAAGGTTATCCTATTTAAATCAATGCAATAAACGAAAGGTCAAAAGTAGTGCTGCCAAAAATTAATCGCATCCAAATAAAAGTTTTGTACACATAATATATGTATGTGTACCATGTATTATAAATACACTCTCATATAATATATATTTTGAAATATTGACATGTTATATATATATATATATATTTAATATACACATTTTTTTCTCTAAATATATATATATGCATGTGTGTATATTTATATATACATAATAAATATACAAAGTATACACACATAAATTACGTAAACAAAAATTATTATCGTTTGACAGCGCTAGTCAAAAGTAATCCAAATGTAATCTGATTACATTACCATGTCGTAATGTAATGGATTACGCTATTTACTACGATTTTGTCACGTAGTTTGTATCAGTAACGGATTACAGTTTGTAATTTTGAATAACTCTAGTTCAGTTTAAATGAGAGGTCGCGCGGATTCGACCGTTACAAAGCGAGCGTTCAAACCTGTTTCCCTCCGCCGTTATTCTGCTGCATGGCGGAGGAAGTAGATCCTCCGGAGCTTCCGCTGCTGATGCTTTTCCCCGTGCAGTTATTACACAGAATCTCCCCCTGGGCTCCTTTTTCCACATGGAAGAAGAGCTCGTCTTGCAGACAGCACAGCATGGTTTTAAACCAAGAGGCATGTTTGCTAAACCACGAGCAGCAGCCAGCCTGCTAATGTTTAGTTCACAAAGGTCTCGTGTAGTTGATTCTGAATTAAACAGTCGTTTTCCTGTGAGTATACAAGCCAAAACTACAGTAAATGACGATCTAAACAGATATCCTTCATTTTGAAAATAATGAATGATAGGTCCCGGATGTCTTACCACGGGAGAAAAAAACAACATCCGGGAGGAGAATTTGTGAATTTCATAATAAAACTCCTGAAGCCTCGAGCCTTGCTTTCAAAATAAAAGTCCATAAATCTGTGTGTGAAAAGACTTCACTGGAGGGCGCTGTTTAATCGCATTGCATTTTAACAAAGCAAGTATGTTTTTTTCACGAATAACATCAAATATAAATGTATTTTACACTTTTTTAATCCACGCAAATCTTTACCAGTACTGGTTGTTTATTGGCTACACATCAACCTTTCAACAAGTATGTATAAGTAATAGAAATCAAACTACAGTATTTATGATTGTTATAGATTGTGAAATGTGCATTGTGTTTTCCGCACTCACATTAAAGTTATAGGTCACCCAAAAATGAAAGTATGCTGAAAGTTTACTCACCGTCAGGCCATCTGAGATGTAGATGAGTTTGTTTCTTCATCAGGTTTGGAGAAATGTGTCTCTGTATCAGTGTCTCAGCATGGATGCCCTGCAGTGAATGGGTGCCGTCAGAACGAGAGTCTGATAAAAACATCACAATAATCCACACCACTCCAGTCCATCAGTTAACATCTGGAGAACACAAAAGCTGAAACAAATCCAGCATTAAGATATTTAAACTTTGAACTGAATCCATAATCTATAATAATGCTTCGC
>QVTF01005573.1:0-5000 GCA_003573665.1 Oxygymnocypris stewartii | reverse complement strand
GTATTTCGGAAGCCGGGACATGCCTGGACATGTGTTCAGACCCTCCGTCTCAAAGCGTTCAAGGCTGGTAACGTTACAAGATGGACACTTGTTTTAATGTCCCTTCTGATTTTAATATATCGAGCTTTTATTTTAAAAGTCCGAGATTAGCTGTATATATTTTTGGGGATATGCTTAACGGATTAGTTGACTTCCAGAATAACATATTCCTGATAATTTACCCATATGTCACCCGAGATGTCATGTCTGTCTTTCTTCAGTCGAAAATAAATTGAGTTTTGAGGAAATATTCCAGGATTTTCTTTATATAACTTAGTGGACTTAACAGGTTGAGGGTCCAAATTGTAGTTTTAATGCAGCCTTCAATGAATAAGGGCCTTATCTAGCGAAAAATCAGCCAGTTCTGAATCAAAAAAGTATACATTTTGAACTAAAAAAATGCCATTTTTTTTTAAATGCATAACAAGAACCTTAATACAGCATGCATATTTAGAGTATCACGGTGGCTTTTGACTATAATTGCATTTATAATGCCATCGAAGGATAAACCGGGGACAAAAGGAAAGAGAGCGGAAAAACCACCACAGGGAATAACTTGCCAGAAATGTCCAATAATAAAATTATTCAAAATATTCTAAACATCCTTTTTTCTTTTGTAGATCTTGTAAAGCCTCAATGTAATGTTTAATTGCACTTTCAGATTCCAGATTTTCAAATTATTGCATCCCAAATATTGTCCTATCATAACAACCCATGCATCAATGGAAAGGTTATTTTTCAGATGATGCATAAATCGCAATTTAAAAAAATTGACACTTGTGACTGGTTTTGTGGTCCATAGACACGCATTCAAAACACATAATAAAAGCTTTCAAGAGCATGTTACATTTGCACATGGCTGAAATAATTAGCCACACAATGTAGGCAGTATATTTAATACTGCTTTAGCTTAATATTTCTGTGCTGTGGTTATTTTAGATGATTGATCAGGTGACCGGAGCGGGCACTTTGCCCTTCGCCGTCCAGCTCAAAGCTCTTCTGGACCAAGAAGCCCGGTCTCAGCCCAAACTCTGTGGCCTGCGAGTCATCGAGACGGCTCAGGACAACGGTCTGAGGATGACCGTCAAGCTGAGAGACTTCCAGGTCCGAGAGCTTCTCTCCTTGACCCGGTTCTTCGGCTTCAGTTCGGAGACGTTCTCCTTCGCTGTGAATCTTCTGGATCGGTTCCTGGCTGTCATGAAGGTGCGTGTGCTTTCAGACAGGTTTAACACTTCACTTTATTTCTGTAATGAGCTTAATAATCTCAGTACTCCACCGATTTGACCTGAACTCAAAACGGGTTTTTTTTTTGTGTCAAAAATAAAATTGCCCTCAGTTCAATAGTGTAAAAATACACCATTTATAATTTTTTTTTTTTTTTTTAATGAAAGAGTGAATTTCTTAGTTTGGTTTCTTCAGTTATTTTGAAATTGCAAATATATTTGTTGAATCTTTTGAACAATTGAAGTCAAATGTTTCTTGACATGAACGTTTTATGAAAGTCACATTTCAGTTTTATTATAAAAAGTTTCTTGGGAAAAAAAAATCACTTGTTTTTGCCAACAAAATATATGAATATTGCCATGTCATAAGTAGAATATAACCAGCATCTCTTAACCAAAATACATTTTAAATATTGTCATGCAAAAAGTAGAAAATAAATCCTTAGTATCTCTTGTAACTTAATTTAGAGATCGGCATGAAAATAGCCTTGATGGCGTCAAAGTGAATAAATTAATATTAAATTATTTTAAATAATGGAATGTGAAAAATAGAAAATAATAACTTGCATCTCCTGTGTAAAGAGAAGTTGTAATTAATGATTGTATGCAAATAGAACACTGCTGGTGAAGTGTGTGTGTGTATACACATACATGTATGTGTATATACGCACGCACACATACACACACATATATATATATATATATATATATATATATATATGCATACATACACACACACACACACACACACACACTCACACACATATATGCCGTTATTATATTTTTCAGTGTTATGAGGATTAATAAACTGACGTTCCAGACATGGGAAAGTTCTATCGGTTGGAGGTTATGTTGGTTTGTTTTCGATGACGCGTCTCCGTCTGAATCCCAGCGGTTTCCTCTCGTTTCAGGTTCAGCCCAAGCATCTGGCCTGCGTGGGTCTCTGCTGCTTCTACATCGCTGTGAAGACCTCCGAAGAGGAGAAGACCGTTCCTCTGGCCAGCGACCTCCTCCGGATCAGCCAGAACCGCTTCACGGTCCACGACATGATGAGGATGGAGAAGATCATTCTGGAGAAGCTCTACTGGAAGGTGAAGGCTCCGACCGCGCTGCACTTCCTCCGATTCTTTCACGCTCGGGTTCAAGAGCAGCTGGACGCAGAAAGGTGAGCGCTTAAGACTTCAGTGTCTCTTCTGCTCACAGAGGCTGCTTTTATTTGATCAAAAACCGTAAAATTATGAAATATTACAACTCAAAGCAGCAGTTTTCAGTGTCACATATGACTACATTACAATATACCTTTTTTAGAATGAGTACATTATTACTTATGAGCTTAAAGAGGCAAACAATCAGAATATTGTACCTGATGGGGAGTGCACAATGTAAACATGAAATATATGCCATTATCTATATTGTACTGTGGTGCTGTTATGGAGGCCCTTCATAAAGCAGAGCTCAACTGCTGCTCTGCCTATAGTTAACAACGGCCCGATAGTATGCAGTGTTTAATAAACAGATATTTTACTCCATTCTACTGAGGTGAAATTCACTGCATGTATTGTATCGGGATGCGTATCGTATCGTGGCCTCTGTATCGGGATACGTATCGTATCGTGGCCTCTGTATCGGGATACATATCGTATCGTGGCCTCTGTATCATGATGAATATTGTATAGTGACTTTTCTGGCGATACACAGAACACTATCAATGTTGAAAAGCGCTGTGCTGCCAAATATTTTAGTGGAAACTGATGCATTTTGTTTTTCAGGATTCACCGATCAATCGTAGGTTCAAAAGAACAGCATATATTTGTAATGGAAACCTTTTGAAATATGCATTTACTATCATTTTTGATCAATCTAATGCGTCCTTGTTAGTCAAAGGCATTTAAAAACCACATTTCTTGAAAATAAGCATAAGCTGGTTTAAACTGTGCAATAGGTTTGCTCTGAAATGATAAGTGGTGATTGTTTGTTTTCAGTAAGGGGATTCTGAACATCGAGAGGCTGGAGGCTCAGTTGAAGGCTTGCCATTGCTGCTTTACTTTCACTAAAATCAAGGTAAGCTGCTCGGATCGGATCCTTCTGCACTCTTTCTGTTTGTAATCGGTCGACGTGTGTTTGACTCTGGAGTGATTGTCTCTGCAGCCGTCGCTCCTGGCTTTGGCGCTCATGGCGCTGGAGACTGAAGATCAGCACGAGTATGAGCCGGTCCCTGCGCTCAGAGAAGCTCTGGATGCTCTACAGCAGAGTTTGACTGTGAGTCTCCTGCACCACGTCTACAAAGATGTACTCGTTTGTGAAATGCAGAGCAGAGCCGAGTGAACTATGCAACTTCACCAATTTCATATTATTTGATGCACAGTTTCAATGAAGCTGAAGTATCAACACATCTTTTATTCTGTAGTGTAATGTACATGCAAGTTACTGATAGGGTGTTAATATGCACTCAAATAGAGTCCGAGGCAGTTTTAAGGGGACTAAATGATTAGAAGTCCTACATCAATTCGTGCTGATTTCCGTGACATGAAAAATGCAGATGGAATCACTTAATCTAGTCATAAAAATGAAATTTACTGTATAACATGAACTAGAATTAGTCAAAAGTATGTCGGTGCACTTAAATCAGATCATAATATGGACTATACTAAAACATTATTTTAAGGAATAATTGCAATATTTCTTCCACGTTTTAATTTTAACTAGTGCTGTCAAACGATCAATCGCATCCAAAAAGTGTCCAATACATAGTGTGTGTGTATATTTTTAAGATACATTTTATTGGTATATTAAATTTATAATGAAAATATTTTTTAAATATATATTTCGTGTGTATATTTATGTAAATGAACTTATTTTGGATGACCTTAATCGTTTGACATCAATTTTAACCATAAATCTCTGTTGTGCAGCTAATTTAATTTAATTTGATTAAATTAAATTCACTTGATTACCAGAAAAAAACATTCAGAGAATCCTAAAAATGTGTTTTGTGTGTAAAACTGTTGTTAAATTGTATAATTGTCATGATTTAAGCTCTTTTTGATCACTTAAATTTAACCATTAAAATGGAGTCCAGAAAAAAAAACAGAATCTTCAAATTAAAATTAATAAAATGGAATTTGGGGGGAAAATCAAACCAATTTCATAGCGCCCTAATAAATCAGCAGAGAGCAATCTTTGTTTGACTGGAACATCGTTATAATATTGATTAAACATGACGACCTTTAAAAACCACAATGAATCGTAGAGAAAAGCCAATAACATGCATTAACGAAGCTTTAATGCTGACATTTAAAACTACTTTCAGGTTACAATATTTATATTAGAAAACGGGACCAAGATGCTAATGAAGAAAATATTTTGTTCAGTGTGAACGTTTTTTTTTTTTTTCTTCGTGTTGATTGTTTGGTTTTTCTTTTTTTCTTCGTGTTGATTGTTTGGTTTTTTTTTTATCCTTCGTGTTGATTGTTTGGCGTTTTTCTCTCTTCGTGTTGATTGTTTGGTGTTTTTTCTTGGTGTTGATTTGTTTGGCGTATTTTTTTTTTTTTTTGTTGTTTGTTTTTCTCTCTTCGTGTTGATTGTTTGGCGTTTTTCTCTCTTCGTGTTGATTGTTTGGCGTTTTTCTCTCTTCGTGTTGATTGTTTGGCGTTTTTATCCTTCGTGTTGATTGTTTGGCGTTTTTTCCTTCGTGTTGATTGTTTGGCGTTTTTCTCTCTTCGTGTTGATTGTTTGGCG
>QVTF01005572.1:157500-204200 GCA_003573665.1 Oxygymnocypris stewartii | reverse complement strand
TATACAAGATACACAAAACAAACACAAGCAGCGCTTACCATTTTGAATATCAGTTATGCTTTAACTTCCTTCATTTAACGGCTCATGTTGTTATAAAACATGGTGAATCGGGCAGCTGCCGTCAATGAGAGCCTATGTGTGGAGCACACACACAAAACTATCTCGACGATGATCCCCGACCGCCCGACGACCGACTTGGTGTGACCCGGACTTCAGCTAGACTTGATGACTACAATGTGAAACAGTATGTTCTCGATAAAGACAACCGGAGTCTCCTGGTCTTAGCTTCTCAGTTTCGTACAAGCACCGCATTTGTTCGTGAAGAGAAAAGTAATTCAGCAATATTATTCAACGTTAAAGCAGTTATATTATTTTCAGCTACGTTTCCACTATTTTGTAGATGATCAGTTGGACTTTTCTGAAACACAGGAACATGAACAGCATTGCTCAGGTTGAATTCAAGTCAGATCTAATGTGCTGGTCTAAAACAGGCATCACTGTGCTCAACGCTTACCTCATTAGCACTTATTGGAAACTAGCCACTAGTTCACACAGTAAGACACATTCATCTGTGATGTATAGATGGTGTTTTGGTGAATGAATGGTGAATTACATCACCTAAGAGTTGAGTCACAATCTGTTCTGAAAAGCCGTCACTAAAGCAGCAAACATCTCCAAAAATAAAGTTTTGCTAGTAGTTTGTCACATTAAAATGTAGAAAATCAAGGAATCAAACCTTGAGAAAGAAAGAAATTAATAATGTGAATAATCTCTGGGGTTGTTTATAGTTTATTGTCATCTGGTGACATTACCAATCCAGCATGTCTCACATTCAGGACACTAACAGCTCCTGTGAGGAATTTAGCCCCATCCTGTCACTCAGTCAAAACAGGGACATTACCACCGCTCTGTTCCAATTACAAGAGCTTATGTTTAGGATTTCATATTAGTGAGCATGCATCATAAATTATTCATATTAGTGAGCATGCATCATAGCAATTATTCATATTAGTGAGCATGCATCATAGCAATTATTCATATTAGTGAGCATGCATTTGTGATCAGACAGATGCCTTTTGCTTTCAGACGAAACATGAATCCAGATTAATAAGGTGTATTACTTCCAGAGAAACTACAGTTTATATTATCAATAAGAAAATATGTAGCTGCTATGGTAACATCCATCTCAGTCACTTGCATTCTGCACTTTATCCATTCATGATGTCCATCTAGTAGTTGTTAGCTACTCTCGTCTAACATTTTATTAATGAAATCCCTTTTATTACACTTGTGCCTTCCTTGCGTTGATTATAGAGTAATAGGCTCTATGAGCTAATGATATGTCATAAATCCTTCAGATCGGTCAGCTAACAACTACATCTAATTTATATCGTCCTTGATTGTTCTTTGTGACACTCTCACACTCACCGGAGCAAAAACTCAATATTAATATTGAAGTCTAAAATCGTTACACTTTTGAGGTTGAGAAGCATCGCTCAGCCGTAGAGTCAGCCAATTCTCAAAATTAAAATCCAAATTAAGTTTTAGTCCTCTGCCGTTTAAGTAGACATCACTGTAAGTGATTTACAGAATAATAACGTGTTGTTTGCGTTAAGTGCTTTTGCTCAAGGGCATATTATGGATTGCTTACTACCTTCTAGTCTACAGCAACTATTTCAAGGGCACATTATTGAAAGAGGTGATTATATATATCATTAATATGATTAAGAAACATGTTACCTGGATTGTCAGACAGAAAAGATTATATAAAGATATTATTATAAAAGATATGGTTCTTTCCAAACGGATAAACAGTGCTGGGGAAAGATAATATTAAAAGTAATGCATTGCAATATTGCTTTACTCCATAAAAAGCAACTAATTGTTCCTTGGTTAATTTTTATGGAAAGTAATATACAGTATTGTGCTATTTTATGGCCAGGGCTTGCTTGTTTGTTTTTTAATATTAAAAACGTTCTGTTTTAGCAGATGTAATATCCCTTTTACACCAAAAGTGAAGTGTTTTGTGCAAACATTTAATTTCAGGTTTGCGTCAAATTATGAGTTTACATTTAAACTCAATTTTTATCCATTTTGAGAAATACTGAATGTGTTTTTGTGCATGTGAGATGACTAAAAGCATGTTCACGTTTAGTCTAGAACTACAGTAACCCTCATATTTACACCGTGAACCCAAAACCTCTGCATTCACTCCCGATTTCTCTCAACATGGAGACACATGGGGGGGGGGGGGGGGTACCTGGCATTACTTATTTGAAAAAAGTAACTTAGATATTTTATTGTAACTCAAAAAGTAATTCGTTACTTTACTAGTTACTTGGAAAAAGTAACCCGATTACGCAACTCACATTACTTAACCCCAATACTGCTCATGAGCACCCCAAGCATTCACAGAAAAAGGTGTTGAAAGGCTATTTTGGGAAGATGCATAGGTTTGCATTCCTCCTATGCTGACGAGGCCAAACACTACAGAAGTTACTGTCACTAGACTTAAATTGCACATGAAGACCAAGAGTGAAGGTAACGGGGAAACGAACCGCTCTCTACAGTGCAATCTGTTACGGAGTACTTACCTAAAGATAACCATGGCAGTTTTACAAGGGGGACATGCAAGCAGGAAGATCTGCAAAAGATAAGTGATAGGGCTCAATGACTCTTTTGGACAAAGCACATATTACATCAAGCAGTGAAACTAGTAATGCAAACTACAAATCATGAGAGTAAATGATAGCAGAAATTTGACTAAGTCAACAAGAGGACAGCAACTCCAAATAAACGCAGGAATACAACTCTTAAAATAGAACAGAACAACCATTCATTCAAGCCTTTATAACTGATGTAAATGAGGGGCTCTGTTCATTGTCACGCACTGTGTACCTAGGTATCGGGGGGTATATAAATGCAGTCTTTTGAAAAGGTACCAAGCCGTACATATCTTATCAGAAAAGTTTATCACATTTTCAGTGGCTGTCTATCAAACAGACATTCAGCTACTGAAAAACGGAGACCTGGAGATAACATGAACATTTTGGACCAGTTCAGTGTCGCATTAAGAACTACTCCCAAATATACACCTTTTTTCTCTGATCATCTTTATTTTACTTCTTCTCTGAAATGCAAACACACCATTTTGACAATACCATCAACACAAACGGTTAAAATTACAGCTGAGCATTTATAATTGAGCCGTTTAAATAATTTAGTTTCATATAAATATTGCAAGCAACTTAAAATTAGAGATATTAGTTTATGATAAAACAATTTTGTACTGTGCTGTTGTTTTTGATCACTAGTGAGCATGTTCTCTCGGTAGTGAAGAAGGCATGAAGGACTAATCTCTAATAGGGTTAAAGAGATCACAAACTGACATCATTTAGTATCTGTTGGGATGGGAGCCAGGGTTTCCCTGTTTGGACAGAAGAGCCGTCTGGGATCAGGACATAAGGGGTTAAATCCTGTCAGCAGATATCCTTATCAGAGTCAAACTAGAGAATAATCTGACAACAGTGTATAAAGACGAGAACACGTTCAGTCTCGTGTAATATGCTCACTCCAAGGCAGAATTAACAATTAGGATAATACAGTTACAGCACCCCCCCTGCACAAGCGCTTATTTAATTCTATTATAGTCTACGCTACATTTGGATATTTTTTGAAGAATATGCGAGTGGTGTTTGCCCATACAAAATCTGCTTAATATGATGAACAGATTTAATTTAGCTGTTTATTCTCATATAAACACATTCATCAGATATGGTAAACGTGGGAGCTAGTGCACAAACTTCACTAGTTTTTGTGTATCACGCAGGCACGAGAACCAGTGAAGTTTACTCCACTACAGGATGCGCTCACAAAGCCTAAATCTAATCTGTAGGCGATCGCATCGCTTGGATTAAACCCCTTGATTGATTATGGATTCATTTTACGATGCCTTTATACACTTCTTGAATCCCTGGACTTTCAATAGATGGTCAGAATATCTTCATTTGTGTTCCGTAGATTAACAGAATTATGGAATTGGAATGGCATGAGGGTGAAAATATAAACAGCTTTTTATTATTATTATTTAAAGTCATTAATAGTTACTAGATGTTATCCTGATTGTGTAAATAAGCTGTTCACCACGCCTCACCGGGTAATAAAACCATGCAACAGTGATTAGTGCAATGTGATTTAAGAATATTATGTACGTGGATAACGGTTTAATCGGTTTATTTGACCACTAATGTAACAATATAACATAACTCCGGAGACAGGTTATGAATTTAAAAGCAGAAAAAGTGAGTGTACAAACACTGAAGTGACGAGTAGGAAAGTATTTTATTCAGTCAGTCAACCTCTTAATATATTTTTTTTAATCATAAATCAGAATATTCTCAATACCAAAATTACTGCTCAAACAATTTTAAAAGATATTACATTTTAAAGAAATATTAAAACTCTTTTCTGCTGGTTGAAAGAATTAATAACCCACAATTCAAATGTGGTAATGCATTTCTCACGCTCATGTTGTTTCGAACCACGTTTCTTGTTTTGTTTATCCCTGACGCACAAAAGAGTGCATGTTCTTTTCCATACCCCAGGCCTATTAATAACTTTACCAGAAACAGACTGAAAGCTATTATTCCCTCCTAATCTTCTCCTTCATCAAATCCTGTTCGCACATAGTCAAATAAATGCAAACACCATTGGTGTGCCATCTCATGTCTCCTAACTGATCATGGCATCGACATTCAACACAAATTACAGGATATCTGGGCAACAAACCAGTTTATATTCTTTATTTATTTAACTGAACAGCTGGATGCACTCTGCTGGGCATTATATTGATCTCATCCTACAAGACAACACATAGCAATTGTCTTTATTACTGAGTATCTCCTGTACATCAATGTCTTAATGCTGCTTCATTTGGCATTTATTGAGGCTAAAGTAATTCAGCCTAACGTGTCCGGTCAAATAAGTTTGCTGTTCACAAGGCATAGGAGAAAATATGGCAACAATAAGGTTTGCAGGAAAGATGTACTTGCATTAAAAACCTGCTATTTTCGTTACATTCGGTGTGCACTGAAGGATTTATAAAGCATGCTACTTTCCACATATCTCCTGTGCATTACTGTTATTATTGGATTTGCACTCAAATTGTGTGAGTTTCATTCAGGTGGTTTACATTCCCAACTAGTCCGGCTTTAATATTCTCCAACTGATAAGCCAGTGACCTTGTTCAAATACTGTAAGACTTGCACAAATAAGTTTATTGACATAAGTGGAGCCACTACAACATACTGCGTTTGCATATTTGAAGCCCAGTAGAGGGGCATCATAACAAGCCATAAAAGACAAGGCAAGTAAACAGGGACGCAATGACGCAAACATGTGACAAATCAAAATGCTGCTGTCAAGCAGCTCTAAAATGACAATAGTCTCATTCAACCAATAGGTTGAAACATGAAGGTCATTTTGCTAGTAATAAACCGCTGGCTTATGCATGGCCATTAACGTGCAACTAGTATAATAACATCAAGAGAGAGATGTTCCAAAGGTTTGCATGAGGCAATTGTCAGATATTTATTATTATATATAATAATAATAATAATATTAAGTAGTAGGGATGCACGTAATGGAAAAATACCGGTATATATTATATTTCAAACAGTACAATGTCATAATTTTGCTCAGTTCCGTATTTCATACGCTGCTATCCCAAAGTGCACCTGTAGGTGGCAGTGCTTCCCAAATTACTGCGCAACCAGAAAACGTGACAATAGAACAACGTGATGAATCAAACAGATGAAACTCTCGAACTAATAAATTAATTTAACTAAGATGCAAAACAGATGACAAAGGTGAAGAACTGACCTTACTGCACCTGTATGCAAGCGTTGCTATAAATCACAGGACGCAACACATCAAACCTTTTTAAGCATTTGTCGCTTGCTCATCCTGATCTTTTCAGAGAAATGAGTTAGAGTTTGAGTTTGAGCTCAGTTGTGCTATTCAGCCACGATGCACCAGCACTGCTTCAAGCAAGCAACGCGCAAACTTTGCGCAAAACTGTGAAGGTCAATTCACTATAGAGAAAGTGAAAGTACAGTATCTGCAGAAGATACACACACACACCGATATGTGTTCTGGACCCCCTGAACAGCATATTGACTCAGGCCCCTCGCGATTGGGGCTCCTAATTTTCCCCCCATTACGGAGCCTCTGCGCGCACACACACACACAGTTTGGACAATAAAAGTTGAGAACAATTATTGTCCGTTCAATGGTTTTTATTTATAAAAAGATAGATGCATTGTCCAGGCACTTGTGCTGTGCCATTTTTATGTCATCCCACTTGATTTTTCCCATGAGCCCCCCCTGACTGCTTACATTTTACATTTAGCAGACGCTTTTATCCAAAGCGACTTACAGTGCATTCACACTATACATTTTTTGTCAGTATGTGTGTTCCCTGGGAATCGAACCCACAACCTTTGCACTGCTAACGCAATGCTCTAACCACTGAGCCACAGGAACACTGTGGGTTCTTGGTCCCCCCTGTGCCACCCCGTTAAAAATAAAATCCTAGAATCACCCCTGGAGACACTTGCATTTCATACAATCAAATATGTTTAATTTGAATTAAGCAAGAGTTGTGCTATATGAATTTTATTATCAATAATATGAAGGGAATGTTTCTGCTGCGCTGCTGACCGCTAATATGAAGCAGAGAGTGATATTTATATTTAATGCTTTTTCTTTGGCTATCGGAGTCTGAAATATGAAAACAAGCCAAGAGAGAGAGAAATAACATGATTTTGAATATTACTTTGACTATTAGAATAACATTTTACAATAAAGCAACATTTGTTGCATTACTTCAGTTGTATTTTTTTTTCTTCAAACTGTAAAAATGTAATCTATGTTCCCAGTAGGTTTTTGTTACATTGAGACATTGACTACATTTAGTTTGCACTTAAAGGATAAAGATTTGAATATATATTAATTGTATTACTTCAGTTATATATATATTTTTTCTCCATCAAAATGTTCCCTGTAGGTTTTTTGTAACAGTTTCATATAAAGGGATTACGATATGAATCTGTTTTTATTAATATATTAAACAAATATTTTCGGTCCCCTTATCCTTTGAGGCGGATTATTTATCATCTATGGTATCGATACCGAGGTATTGAATCCGGTATCGTACCGAAGCCAGAATTATGGCATCGAGCCATCCCTATTATGTAGTAGTTTTATGACAGTGTTTTATTAATGATTGTATTTTAGCATACATTTCTAAAATAAATACTAATAAATAAATACAAATTCCCATTGCTCCAAATGATTTGCATGTGTGCCATTATTCATGTTAAAATGTTTAAGTAACATTTTTTGTAAAGAAAATTTCAGTAATAATTTGGTTGCAAAATACCACAACTATTCACAAATGTCGCCATACAAAAAGTACTGATAAAAAAAATAAAAAAAACATTCCTTCCCTTTTTCTATATCTTCATCTTTCTCTCGTTGCCTGAGACAATGCCTGAGACTTGGTGTTATGAGCACTTCATCTGTCTGTTTGCTTCTTTAAGATTAATCTCTTTATGTATTCCCCAATTGTAAGTCGCTTTGGATAAAAGCGTCTGCTAAATGACTAAATGTAAATGTAAAAATGTAGGTAAATTTATTAATGGTAGTACTGTATAATTTATATTGTTGTATTTAACAGTAACTAACAGTTCTGTAAGTATGTTTTCTGTAACCGTGTTTAAAACAGCCTTTATTCATCTACGTCTAGGGTTCCTAAACTTTTGTTGTCAGTGGAAACACTTAGAAGCAAAACGTTTACTTGAAGTACTCTGTGTAATTAAGTTAATGCCAGGCAAATATTGAGATTTGAACTGTGATATTACTTTTAATTTTTATAAAAAGTCTTGCTACTGCTGTAATGAGATCCAAACAAAAAGCACAAAGACTCTAGTGGAAAGGATATTCATCCATCACTCTTCACAAATATAAACAAGCTGCAATACAAATATTTATGTCTTGTCACTTTCAAACACTTACATTTCTAACATGCTAAATTCTCTTTCGTTTTGGCTGAATATTAGTAAAGTGCTACGCTGCAAATTTCTGTCAACAAATATGTTGAAAAGTGAATGTTAATCAGTCACAGATATTTAGCAGAATATTGGTTATCAAACTTTAGAGATTGGCTTCCATAGGATCCATATTGCCATAAACAATTTAGTTACATTTTGTAATTCAACATTTTGTGAATTACAAAAACATTTTGTGTTCAATAAAGAAGAAACTCATATGGGTTTGGATCAAGTGGAGTAAAAGATAGAATTTTCATTTTTGGGTGAACTGTCCCTTTAATGCATTTGCTTGAAGTATGCTTTTATGAAAATTTGTGTCTTCAACATTTTACCATGTAATAACCACTTTGAAAAATCAATAAGGCACTAAAGAGCGAACTATATTAGTGAACATTGTCACTCAGCTGCACATTGTGCTTAAGCATGGCTTTAACTGTGACTAAATTCATCATAAACACTGCCTCTCATTCCTTATTACTGAAATAAAACACTTTACTTTGATTTTTTTAAATCTAAAATCTTTATGGTGAAATAAAATGTAATGTTCATGCTATTTGTTACATAAACTCTGTAATTATTTTTGCAAAACATGATTTTCTTGTGCAAGTAATGATGGTGGACAAACGTACTGTGTTATCAACTACAGGCCTATATTTATATGTTCCCAGCAAAACACAATATTTTGACTGAAGCTCTTTCTGGCCTTCGTGTATAATTTTTAATTATTCATCATGATGGCCCTACCAGATGCACACAGAATTCAATTCATTTTTTTTTTATTGAATTTGTAACTGTTAAATCCATTAACAAGAAAATGCCTTTTATCTTCTCCCTTTGTACTATACTCACTGTACCCTTCAACTTTCTGAAAAAACTACTTTAAATGAGTCTCTTTCAAATGTATGGCTCGTATCAGTTCTGATGTTTGGTTGTTGACTCTTAAATATTTCATTGACATCGTTTTTTAAGACCTTAATTTCCAAAGCTCCCAGCATTATGCATGCTTTAAATATTTAAAGTGATACTCCACCCAAAAGTGAAAATTAATTGTACTCGTCCTCCATCCCATATGCCTGTTAGAAGTGATGCAGAAGCATAAAGGACCTTCACAGCACATTTACATAATGCTTTATAACGGGAGTAAATGACAGAATTGACATTTTTGGGTGAAGCATACCTTTAAGGACCAGTATATTTATTTATTTTTATTTTGGGATGTAATATGACCTAGACATGTTTCAATTGAATACGTTTTCATGGCAATAAAAAAACACTACATGACTGAATGTGAAACAGATCATTCTTAGAGCCTGGTACATCTAAACTGTACATTGAGCTGCGAAAGAAAAGGGGTACAACACATTTCAATACTTCCTACTTTTCAGAACTGGTCTATTTTTTAAATGTGGTGACAGTAATTTCCTTCCTTGTTTGAGAGCCAGCTAACTGCAGAGAGGAACCACAGATGATAACAAGTTCAGAACTGCACCTAGGTATGTGTTGTGTGATGTAGGAACAAGCTTCTTAAATTAGCAGGGCATGCACCGACATTCAGTGCATGGATAAAACAATGTACTGCTTCAAAAACTAGCTCACCAAAGCACTACTCACTAAATACAGATGCTGCTCAATGAAGTAATCTGCTCAATGAAGTAAAGTTGTAAAATGCTGTGGTCAAAGGATTTTGAAACTAAACAGCTTTTCAGTTATCTTGTCAGAACCACATCCGCACAATATTTTTTTATGATTTTATCAGAAACATACTTACTTGCACCATTGTGACCACATGACATGGATTGAGGAGGTAGATGACGGTCTTTGTGGCAAACTTAAACCCAACCTCAACTCCAAAAGTCATGCACAGAGCTACAAGCAACAGGTTCTTGCCCCAAGTGTCTTCCTTACGCCTCCTGCCATCTTTCCCCACATCTCTGACCTCTTTAGGGACATTTAGCTTTTTGAAGGCC
Source organism: Oxygymnocypris stewartii (assembly GCA_003573665.1). NCBI lineage: Eukaryota > Metazoa > Chordata > Actinopteri > Cypriniformes > Cyprinidae > Oxygymnocypris > Oxygymnocypris stewartii. Next base: position 194,122 of record QVTF01005572.1, on the reverse strand, counting down.
ACCACTACTTGCAGGAGAGTTAAGGACACAACGACCAGAGTCTCGAGTATTCTCTGCCGGGGAGAGAGGAAGGCTGCGCACTCAGGGCCTCCATTGCCCTCAAACATGGGGTCCACCCCTCCATACATCCAGTCCAGCAGACTGTAGATATTATACCGAGACATGTTCCTCTGCTCGTATTGGAAAAGGTACGAACAAGACGGAATAAAAGACAGGACACCGACCTCCTGGCGAAACATTAACGTCAAATCTGTCTTCGGTGAACGAATGATGAAATGACCGAGGAGGTGGACAGCCTCCGCTTTAATCAGATCCACATTCTTTCTGTGAAAGACACCTGTGGGAGAGATCTGGACTCTAGTCTATATGATGCGATGTATTATTCACAGATGGTCAAGATGTAACGTTAGCGATCGAAGACGCATTTCCAAACGAGACTAGAAACCGATTCTCGGCTAAGACAAGAGTCCAGAATATCCCTTTTCAGAGAGGATCATTACACAAAAGCTTCAGAGAGACTCTTGATCAGCGCCGAGAGGCCTTACATTTATAAACACAACTAAAAAACACGACTACGACCGACACGTAAGAGATGTAGATGGCTGTTGCAATGTATCATCCGAGAAAAATGCAATACAAGCAGACGCAGAAGGTATGATGTGTCTGGGTCCATGTGGCGTGTTAAAGACCTCCTCGCCATAGAAACGCCGCCCTGTTCACGCGGGTCGTAACACGCGTGCGCGTTTAGTTTCTCCCGAAAAGCATCAGCAGCCCGTTCATGTCCCGGAAAAGAAGAGCCAGAGCGCGCGGCCCCGCCTTCATTGCGTGAGTATGTACTTGTTAACTCCCTCGCTGCTGCTGTAGCTGACTGTACGTGTGATGGTTCAATCTACGTAGATGAAATGATACCTCACAAATGAAAACCGTGGAAGGTGTACTACCTGACTAGAGAGTAATAGAGTAATAAAGAAAGTATTTAGTACAGAAAAAAGCCCACTGCCCAGTCTAGAAATTAGATTTACTTATGATAAAGTAGCCCAGTGCTTCCAAACCTGTCCTGGAAGACCCCTAGCCCTGCACAGTTTGTATGTCTCTCTTATCTAACACACCTGATTTGATGCCTTGCAGTCTCTAGAGCTGATAAGTTGAGGGTCTTCCAGGACAGGTTTGGGAAGTACTGAAGTATCAACGAGAGCTGAAGGAGCCTAACGAAATACAGACACGTTTTCTCTCCACTTGCTGGAATATTTGTTATCCTTCTTACAGGGATAGTTCATCCAGAAATATAAATATGTAATATAATATTATTTTATTAATAATCTTATATTACTAGACCTCATTGACTGTCATTGTTTACTTCTCTCCCGTCTCTCGGATGTAGATGTCACAGGTGTTGCTCTTTCTTGGTTTTCCACCTGTCTCTCTGATAGAGAGATATACATCTCAATGTATTCTTTTCAGTTGTCTACCGTCTCTCTGAAGCAAGGTGTTCCTCAAGGATCTGTTCTTGGACCCTTACTATTTTTGTCTATACACAGCCCCTAGATTGGTTTATACATCAACCTTTTTCAACTATCACTGTTTTGCAAATAACATCCATCACCTGTAAACCTGTCATCTTTCACTCACCCTCATGTTTTCAGACACACCCTGATGACTTACTTTCATCTGTAAAGCACAACATAATATATTGTACATCTAAAATGAAATCAAAGAACATCAAATAAACATAAAATGAACTTAAAATTAACATCACATTCAAATTTACTAGAATTGTAATTAGGCTTGAATTCAAAATACATTTTTAATAAAATTCTGAAATATCTGCAACTCTTAAATTAAAACAAATGAAAATAAAATTATGAAAAAAGACCCAAAGAGAAACAAGCAGTTATAGAAAGTTGTACACGTACGTATTAACTTTCTGTTTAAAAACATCTTAATAAACTGGCCTAATCTAGATTGATGGTCCTAGAAGATGGTCTCCCAGCCTTGTTATAGAAGGGGTTTGACCAGACTGTGACATCCCATCTAAACTAGCTAAAACCGGTTTAAATAGCTATGACCTTGCTCAAGATTGAGATGATTTCATCTTATTCACTTCTTATTCATCATCATTATTGATGACAAGCTTTGGCATTTCAAATATTGAATCAGGAATTAAAACAAGCAGCACACATTGGTTCCTTAAGTGGTCTATTTGCATAAACACTGACTGTTATATTCTTTACAAAGAACAATCCTGATAAATTCACGACACATTGATTCAAAAGCGACCCCTTGTGGTATATATAGCAATGACACTTCAGTACGATATTTTGTATCATGTTATTTTTTCATTGTAATGTTATTGTTGATAAAATGGGGTTTTCAAGGATTGATATTCGTATATTATTAGACAAATCTATTCGGTATTCTTATATTACTAGACCTCAGTTTACTAGACCATTTGTTGTTATTTACTTCTCTCGCGTCTCTCGGATGTAGATGTCACAGGTGTTGCTCTTTCTTGGTTTTCCACCTGTCTCTCTGATAGAGAGATATACATCTCAGTGCATATGTTTCAGTTGTCTACCGTCTCTCTGAAGCAAGGTGTTCCTCAAGGATCTGTTCTCAGGCCGTTAATATTTGTATCTATACTACCCCACTGAAACTGTTACCACTGTTATGCAGATAACATTCAAATCTGCACTCCCTGTAAATCTGCCCCATCCACTCAAACTGATTCAGTCCCTGCTTGCATAAATTGAATAAAGTATATATTTTTAATGAAGGCAGCATGTATTCTTCGTTGCCAATGATTTCCCACAATCTTGTGCATCCACAATTCTGTCACAATTGAGCTAAAAATAAAAAATAAGTTTTAAAGTTGGGGTTGGTGGCCAGTAGTGTGTAAATGTTGGTTTCTGAACTCAATTTGTTTTCACTTTAAGCAATTATTTCTACCAACAAATTAGTATTGAAGTAATTAAATATTAATTTAGTTATCACCATAGCTCTCTCATAATTTATTGTAGATCTCTAATGTGTTTGTAATAAATGTAAATCCCGAATTTAATGTATTTATTTATTTACATACTTACTTATTTACAGTACTTACCAGATCTTAATATTCCCTCACAGTTTAATAGTAATGACTTTATGAATGTCTTCACTGATAAAATATATAACATTAGAAATACAATAACAAATGTAGATTCTACAGCGTCTAGTACTTCAGCTTCATTCATCGCACCCAAAGAAAAACTGCATTGCTTTACAACTATAGGACAGGATGAGCTAAATAATCTGATCTAGAACCAACAACATGTTTAATAGATCCTGTACCCACTAAACTATTGAAAGAGTTGTTACCTGTAGCAGAAGAACCGCTTCTCAATATTATTAACTCCTCGTTATCTTTAGGTCACGTCCCAAAACCATTTAAGCCTCTTATTAAGAAACCAAAACTAGATCCGTGTGAACTGGCAAATTACAGGCCCATCTCAAATCTTCTGCTTATGTCAAAAATATTAGAAAAAGTAGTGTCTGCTCAACTGTGCTCCTTTTTGCTAAAAAATGATATCTATGAAGAATTTCAGTCAGGTTTCCGGCCCCGCCATAGCACAGAAACTGCACTTGTTAAAATAACAAATGACTTGCTTCTTGCGTCAGACCAAGGCTGCATCTCGTTGCTAGTTTTACTTGATCTTAGTGCTGCGTTCGACACTATAGATCATGACATACTGATAGATCGATTACAAAACTATACAGGTATTCAAGGGCAGGCTCTAAGATGGTTTAGATCCTACCTGTCCGATCGCTACCACTTTGTTTATTTAAACGGGGAGTCATCTCAATTATCACCAGTAAAGTATGGAGTACCACAAGGATCTGTCCTAGGTCCTCTTGTTATATTCAATATACATGTTGCCCCTTGGTAATAATATTAGAAAATACGGGATTAGTTTCCATTGTTATGCTGATGACACTCAACTATATATCTCAACAAAACCAGATGAAACCTCTAAACTATCTAAGCTAACAGAGTGTGTTAAAAATGTAAAAGATTGGATGACCAATCATTTTCTCCTTTTAAACTCCGATAAGACAGATATATTACTTATTGGACCAAACAGTACACAGAATATATTGGATCACAATTTGAAACTAGACGGATGACATGTTACTTCCTCTACAGTCAAAAATCTGGGTGCTATATTAGACAGCAACTTATCTTTTGAAAATCATATTTCCCATGTTACAAAAACAGTATTCTTCCATCTTAGAAACATTGCCAAGCTACGGAACATGTTAAGTGTTTCTGATGCAGAAAAGTTAGTTCATGCATTCATGACCTCTAGACTGGACTATTGTAATGCACTGCTAGGTGGTTGTCCTGCATCTTCAATAAACTAGCTACAGATAGTACAAAATGCTGCGGCGCGGCTAGAGTCCTTACCAGGTCAAGAAAATATGATCATATTACTCCAATTTTACAGTCTCTGCACTGGCTACCTATTAAGTTCTGTATCAGTTACACAATATTATTACTTGCCTATAAGGCCCTAAATGATTTATCTCCTGCGTACCGAACTAATCTTCTATCACGCTACAATCCAACCCGCTCCCTAAGGAACAAAACTCTGGACTCTTGGTAGTACCTCGGATAGCAAAGTCCTCTAAAGGAGGAAGAACTTTTTCATATCTGGCTCCTAAACTATGGAATAGCCTTCCTGATAACGTTCGGGGTTCAGACACACGCTCTCTGTTTAAATCTAGATTAAAGACACATCTCTTTAGCCAAGCATTCATATAATGCATCTCACAATCTTGTACTGCAGGTATATCTGAACAAACGCTCATTATTATGCTTTAGCTTGGGTTGAACTGATAATGTTTGCTTGGATGGAACAACAGCTATGCTAACCATGTCTCTATTTGTTTCTCTGTTTCTGCTAGTAATTACACAAGCTTCAGTCTGGATCCAACCCTTAAATGATCCGAGATGACCGAACACCTGAGAAGAGATGATGCCAACCCCTCAGACAGTATACAGAATTAACCAAAATGTGCCATAAGTTAAATATATTAAGTTTCTACAATATATAAATCTATTGTAGAAACTTAATTTCCTGTAAAGCTGCTTTGCATTATTGTGAAAAGCGCTGTACAAATCATCTTGAATTGAACTGAATTGAACTTGCTTCAATTTGGTGCAATTTAGAATGAAAAATGATATTTTCAAAGCTATTTGCAACAAAAATCCCAAACTGATCACACTGTTATTCAATCTTTCAAAACTCTAATGCTTTCATTAAAGTTATGTATAGTTCATTTTCAGTCCACATAATCCTTAGTTTAATTTCAAAACAAACCAAAAAAATTGTAAAATGCAGGCTAATAAGAACAGTTCAGTACTTTTAACAATCCACTAATTAAACAGCAAACACGCAAGCGAGTACACTGTGAAGTGTGGACGTTCAGTTTCTTCAACAGTAAATATGACCAGCATTGAGTTTACTGGCATTGGCTTCTCTTGGGTGGGGAGAATACTGTGATATTGTTTTGTTCTTCTTGTAGATTCATTCAAACCACAAATACTGCCAATGACTATGCATATGTGCTAAAGAAAATACATTTATGCTAAATCTAAAAAGATTTGACCAGATAAACATTTGATTATTAAACCGGATTCTGAATCACTGGATGCCTTTCAGGTTCACTACAGTCAGTCATTCTTTTCTAATGACATTAAAATACAATTTAAGTTCAAATGAACACATTTTCTTTTATGAAACAGCTCATGTTTATATACACTGTCATTTCCAAATATTGTTTAAACACACTGAAGATTAGACATGTTGTTAATTCATAGTGTTTAATCACAAACGTATACCAAAGTTTGTTTTCTTCCCTGAATAGTGAGAGGAAAACAGTATGTGAGGAGAGCAGTCTGTCACAAATATAGCTACCCGGATGACGTACTAATTACTACTTTTAAGATTTAGATTGACTCTCTACGTTATTACCACATGAGGTAACAATAGAGGATAATGAGCACATGAAGAATGTAGCATGTCTAGATTATATTACATACATGCACACACACACACACACATATATATATATATATATATATAAATATTGATTTTAATATTAATTACCTGTTTTAAAATGTAAAAATAAGTCCCTATGTAAAGAATGCATGTGCAATTTGACGTCTGTATAAAACTGAGAGACGTCAATTATCTTGTTTGTTTGTTTTTTTTTGGGGGGGGGGGCGGGGGGTCCTTGCCACGATTGCCCCTGCTTCTGACTTTCTGACAGAAAGCTGGTCACAAGATCACGGTAATGATGCACACAGTAGAAATCCAATCTGCTTTGAAACTATGTGTATTGTGAAATGCGTTATCTAAATAAACTTGACTTGAAATCTGTCCTGGCAACATCAAAGACAATACGCAAATAAACAAAAAAGGCCCCGCCAGCAAGTTATGATGACGGGTGGTGATGATGAACATTGATCTGATTTCCTGTACATACTCACAAACTTTGCTCTGACTTCCTGGATGCCACACTCCCTCTTTTAGATGGCAAGGAACTATATGATTCACCAAAATGTTTATGCAAATAGAAGCCTTTTTGGGGACAGTTAAGGTTCTCATTTTTGAAGCAGAATGATGACATCAGTGCAGAACCCACAGAAGGTCAAATAAGTACAGAATGAGGAGATACAGAATGATGTAATGATCATATATACATTTGACTGGAGATATAGTTGTTTCTCATGCTTTTCTTTACCTTCGGTATGAGACGACATCGAAAGTGCTTTTCTTCATCAAGCACAGATGACACAATGATGTTAAGCACGGGTGCATTCTTCATTCTGTTGACTCAATTAACAGAAAAATGTAGAAAAACAAGGAAATATTAATTAATTTCATACCAACATTGTTGTATATTTATTTTATTTATTTAATGTGATGCAATTGTTATCTTAATTTTGATAAAATGATCATATGAAAAAAGTTTATTGCATTTAAAAATAGAATGTCTTTCATTTCAATTTGTTTGTTTATTCATAATTATTTCTGTATATTTATTTATTTAATGGTATACATTTATTGTCTTCTTTTTTTAAATGATCATATACAATAGTTTATTAGCAAAAATAGAATCTATAATTTCAATTTGTTTGTTTATTTGTAATTAGCCTATTATTTGTTCATGTATTTCTATTTATTGAATGTGATACAATTCTTGTCCTCTTTCGATAAAACGATCATGTATGAAAGTAGTTTCTTGTATTTCATAAGATCATTTTAATTTATGTATTCGTAATTATTTTTGTACACTTATTTATTTAATGTGATACAATTCTTTTCTTCTTTCGAGTATTATTTGAAAATAGTTTATTTAAAAAGAGAATCTCTATCATTTCAATCAGTTTGGTTATTCATAATTATTTAGTACATTTATTTTTTATTTAATATGATACAATTCTTGTCTTCTCAGTAAATTATAATATCAAAATAATTTATTGTATTTAAAAAGGGAATATCTGTCATTTTAATGAGTTGTTTCTTCATCCAAATAAATCAATAAATACATACATATAAAAACTAAATAAATACTCTTCGCTCATTGACCTCCAATAAATGATAAATATAAAAGATGGAATTATTTCCGAATATTTTGCTAAAACTCTGCAACTCTTTTGTTGATAGCTCTTGCGAGAGGTCTCTCAGCATGGACCCGGGTCCATTCTTCTTCAGAAGTTTGCAAGAGTCCCTGTCCAAGGTCTTGCATGCGCTGTTGCTATCGGAAGGGACTGTCCCTTGTTAGGTGACTAACACACACACGATTCCCAGCCAGGTGAAGGGAGAGACCCAGGGGAAATTCAGAGGACAGATCAACTCTGGCCACCCGCACACACAACACGCTCTCATAAGACCAACAGACGAGCACAAAGCTCTGCCATGTGCACACACAACACGCTGTCAAGCTCTTCTGTAACCAAGGAAGTCGCTTTTTCCGTATTCTTAGAATTCGGAGTAGAGCACAGCAGAGGAAGGATGTGGAGCAATAGACAGTTTGCTTGAGACGTCAAGTGAGGAGTTCAGTGGAAATCGGCGTGGTGGTAAAAGGTAGGGCTCTGAGCCAACACATGTCTTTGTTATAGCGCTTGAACAAGCAGTCAAGAGCTCAGAGATGTGCAGCGCTGCTGGAACGAGACACTGCGACACTGGATGACTCACTGAGATGAAGTAAGTCATTTCTAGAGGGCCTTAAATGACCTCTACTGTCCTCAGAAAATCAACTACTAAAAACTGTTTCTAATTTTGTGGCTAGTCGTCAAATTGCCGTTTTACCTTTTTGAGAGCTCTGTTGATTATATGCACAAACTACCTGCAAGTGTAACTATATCTTTGTTAACTTCCTACACAGCCATTTCTGAAAACAGACACTGTTAGTTTGTGAACAAAGAAAAGAGTTTTCCTGAAGAAGCATCGTATAAGCAATGTTTGCTCTGCATAAAATAAGTATTGTGATAGACCCATGAGGAAAACGTTTTCTGTTCAGTTTGTATTAAGCGTGGATGCTTTTGGGAAATAACCTTATATGCATGCATAATAAGGACATGGTATTCCCCCCAACAGACACCATCAGTTTCACTTTTTCTGAACAGCTCCTTCGAAGAGAAAGAGAGAGAGAGAGAGAACAGCCACAGAAGAATGTGAAACTTCAATGGCTGTCGAGGTGGATTATTATTAGCAGACCTGTTAATTATTACAATACATCCGTTGCATGATTGTAGGACGGTTTGTGGACTACACAGGTCTATGATCTAATGGAGAAATGAATGTGTTCTGGATATCATTTGCTTACTCAGTACTCAGTGTAGAGTCTGTCTAAAATAGAAATACAGCTACATCTGATTACTGGGTCAGTAAAGATTTCACACGCGTCAATCAAAAGATCTTCAAGAAAAATACAAACTATATTTTGCATTTATGAATTTCTATTTATTTTTTTAACATATTTCAATATGAATAAAGTGACCAGGACTGCTTTTGTACAGTTATTATGCTTTATATTTCATACAGTTCATGTAACAGAATAAATGTTGTCAAAAACGAGTCTTGTACAGTCATTTCTATACTTATGTATTTCTATACTTATGTATTTCTATAGACTCAAAGGTTGATTCTAAATTTCACAATTATTATTATTAAACAGACAAATGTTCAAGGAGTCCTTTGCATGGTTTTAAAAGCATACTCATTTCTGTTTATGAGCTATATTTAATAACACATCAGTGAAATAAAAAAGTTCATTAAATCAAACAAGCAATAATTTTATTGAGAATACCAGAACATTGCTCTAGATTGTTTTGTTAAAGTAATAGTTGATCAAATGAAAGATATTGCTTAAAATTGACAAGCCAGATGATCATGTGACAAGTTTAGACTTCTTTGTTAATTACGGTTGAAAAATAAATAGTATTAATAACAGCAAGTGTTTCATTCCCTCATTGAGTGACTGATACTGAAGCGTCCTGAAAACAGAAAAACTGATCATGAAGGGTCAAAGATGAGACGTCCCATTTTTTGAATACATAGAAAGCATATTAAATGCAATTATTGTGTCTACTTTAATGTTTGAAGTACCTTTTGTGAAAATACAATGTCAAAATATTGTTGAAATAGTTAATGTTCCATCGTTATTCAGAGTAAATGATATATTTGTAAAAATGAAACAACATCGTTCTGACCTGTACTTATTAAAATACATATAATAAAAGGTAGTGTGATCATTTTGTTATTTAATTTTAATATATTGAAAACCACTTGCTGATGGGTAAAACCTAGTGGTTTGAAGGATAGTGGTAAAGATTAACAAAGATTTGAAATGACAGTGAACTAGTTTTTAGGGGCTCCTGAAATACAGACTTTTAATGATTCTGCTTCAAATAAGCACGTTTTTGTCAAAGTCTGTGTCTTCTGCAAATCATGGTAAAAATGGGTGATAGTCATTATTTTTGCATAGGAAAAATAAAATGAAATGGGGCAGATTCTAAATTATGGGATACATTTTTTTAAATCTGTATTAAACTGCTTTGATGCTTGACTTTGTGGTTAAATATTTGAACCCAAACAATATGATTACATTATTATAGGCATGGTGAACGGTAAACCAGCCGTGATAGTATCATGATGTAAAATAAGGGAAAGTGTGGACATGAATGTAGAACAGGGAATTCCCACAAACACAACAGGTTCATAACAGAACTGCAAGGGGTTTGAGAGACTGCGACAAATATGTCAATACAAATATGAAAATAATAGATAAATATATATAACACATACAATCGACCCAAAATATAGCTCTTAAATAATATTACTCTTAAATGCAAAGCTACATATACTTCGTATGTAGTGTGAATTCATGTAGTGGGCTTTAAACGTGATTGTACTGTGCTCTATGAGTCTGCACCTTCAGAGTATAACAATGGTCTTTAATTAAATGGACACTTTTTCTTTAAACGATCAAATACATTTGACTGAAGCAGTATGACTCTGATTGTGGCTACATCTCAAAGAAGCCCTCTGATGTTCATATTTTCATTTCTAGATTATAAGGTTGCTCACTATTTGTAATGTAAGACCTAATTCTACTATTCATTCAATAAACCGACAATCATGTGTTATTTTATAATTGACATGTATAAGTGACTTTGAAATGAATATGCAGTCAGGAATATCAGATACAGAGGAACAGAACGAGCAAGCAGAAAGGAAGGCCAGGGGTAGTTAAAGGGCATGGGCGTAAATTTCATTTAACAGTAGGGGGGGACAATAAATATAAAATTTCTCATGAGCAATTTTTGAAGGGGACACAAATAATACAGTCAAATTGTACTTATAAAGATATGTCCCCACAGTGAAACACTTTGCTTCTATCATTATTATTGTAGCACGGAGACTGCGTCATTATGGTTATTTTCAAAGTTTTTCCCAGGTTCAATGACAAAGCAGATCAGCACATTTAAAACAGCCACAAACCAAGGATAAGAAATAAAATCCCTTTTATTTCATCCATGCTGACGATTGTAATGATGCCAGGTTGTTTACCTCAGCATAGAGCGCTCTGCTCGCGCTGCTTCTCAGAATGTTTGGTCGCTATAGCAACCAGTTGTAGTGGAACACTGTAGGTCCGAAACAGAGCAGAACCGAACCGAACCGAGCTGGTACCAGTCAGTGGAAAACCCCCATAAGTTGCAGTGCACTATGCAACAAGCTATTGTAAACAAGCTAACGTTAACTAGATAAGTAATATTTTAATCGCTAATATAGCAGATTCTTGGAAAATTACATCGGTAACGTTAATCAGCATTTTTGCCGCAACTAATTTATGAATGAGTCTGCTGCATCAACTACATTAAAGAGAATCGCTTTATTTAAAGTGAATAAAGTATCCTACTTACTGGAGTTCAACATTAACTGAGCCGCAGCCACACACCTGACTCGTGTGTGGAGTAGGTGAGATGAACTGGGAAAGCAGGCAGTGGGCCAAACCACTGTGAGGAAGGGGAGGGGGAACTCAACTGTTTCTAAAAGTATTTTTTGCGGTTTTTTTCTACTTACACAATTATTTTAGGTATACATACATATATTTTTCACAATAGAGAGTGCGATTTTTTAAAATATTTTTTTTGGGGGGGGGGGGGGACAACCCTCATGTTAACCCTCCCGGGATTTACGCCCATGTTAAAGGGGTAGACTACACTCATTCAATCATCTGGTTTAAGTCAGGTTTCTGTCAGACTTACAGTAGAACATCTAGGTTATGATCTGTAATCATATTCTTTACAAAAAGCATTTTCATAGAAAGGGATCTAATATTCAGTAAGCCGAGCTTTAACAATAGTTTACGTTTATTAAATCAGTTTTTTATTTGTTGAACATCAATGAAATTGTTACCCTTCAATTAGTTTGTAGGTTTATTTTTATATTTTGATTTGTTACCTCGGGGCACAGACACAGTCTCTATATATGTATGATAGATAAAGAAATGAATGTGTGTATCTAAATATAAACATCTGGGCATCTAAATGACAAGTTTAACCATGAAGTGGCCCACTTATTAAATTCATTGATTTTGTTTATGGGCAGGTTTAGAGAACTGCTTTAGGGAGTATTTATCATCTTCATTGTTACCTGGCTCAATAAATCAATTAAAGGGTTGCACTTTATTTGAATGCATGTAATTACATTTAAGTAAGAGTAATATATGGCTAGGGTTAGGATTAGGGTTACTTGCATGTAATTATGCATAATTCATTGTTATTATAATAGTAAGTACATGTAAAACAAGGACACCTTAAAATACAATTTGACCTAATAAAGTGAATGTTCAACTTGTTAGATTAAATCAGTTTGGTTTAAAACAACTAAATCGTGTTGTCCCAACTAAACATTTATTAACTAACCAAATTAAATGTGTAAATGAAGTTTAATTAGGTAATTCATTGTGTTTTTCTGTTTTAACACTGCAAGTCACTCTTTCAGAACTTTATGTCATGCATTCATTGCAGTTAGATATATATTCAGTCCATGTTATAATCGTTTCAAAGCACATTTTTGTAATATGTAGTGCGAACATTTGGTTTAATTACTAAAACACAGTATGACAGTATTCTTTTAGTTTAGTACTTTCGATGCTATGCAGCAAACAATGCAAGATGCAGGTTTCAAATCCGTCATGTTCACTTCATGCAGTTCTACAGAATCTACAGTTAGGTCCATATACACATGTATTAAAAAATAATAAAAGAATATCATGAAAAAGTTCATTCCTTTTTGTAACTTATTTAAAAAAGTGGAACTTTCATATTCTAAATTCATTACATGTAAAAACATTTCAAAAGTGTTTTTGTATCAATTTTGATGATTAGAGCTTACAGCTCATGAAAGCCAAAAATCCAGTATCTCAAAATATTTGAATATTTACATTTGCGTTTCATTAATGAATGAAGGGAGAAATTGGGTGGAAAAGGTGCACAAACCACAGGGATGAGTGCAAGCTTGAGAATACTGTCAAGCAAAGCCGATTCAAACACTTGAGAGAGCTTCACAAGGAGTGAACTGAAGCTGGAGTCAGTGCATCAAGAGTCACCACGCTCAGACGTCTTCAGGAAAAGAGCTACCAAACCACTTCTGAAACAGAAACATCATCAGAAGCATCTTACCTGGACTACGGAGAAAAAGAACTGGACTGATGCTCAGTGGTCCAAAGTCATCTTTTCAGATGAAAGTAAATTTTGTATTTCATTTGTAAATCAAGGTCCCAGAGTCTGGAGGAAGAGAGGAGAGACACAGAATCCATGTTGCTTGAAGTCCAGTGTGAAGTTTCCACAGTCCGTGATGATTTGGGCTGCCATGTCATCTGCTGGTCCACTGTGTTTTCTGAAGTCCAGTCAACGCAGCCGTTTGCCAGGAGATTTTGGAGCACTTCATTCTTCTTCTGCTGAAAAGCTTTATGGAGATGCTGAATCTGATTACTTCAGCACCTGTCCACAGAGCCAAAACCACTTCCAAATGGTTTGCTGACCGTGATATTACGGTGCTTGATTGGCCAGCCAACTCGTCTGACCTGAACCCCAAAGAGAATCTATGGCATATTTTCAAGAGAAAGATGAGAAACAGTTGATCCAACAATACAGACGAGCTACAGACTCTGTAAAGACTGGTCAAAGGCAGGGGATCCAAGTGCAGTAATATATTTATTTATTGGACAGAGGCAGAATCACACAGGCAATGGTCAGAGGGCATAACAGGAATATCGGAGGCAGAGCAGAGACGTAAACAATACCAGGCAGGGGTCGAGGTCACAGGCACAGGTTCAGAAGTCCAAAGTCAGGCAGTCCGGGGTCACACACAGAGATAACAGATACGGGGAAGAACGCTCAGAAATGTAGCCAGGGCAAAACAAGACTTCGCAGTGAGTGAGTGTTTGTGTGCTGTTTTTATGTGAGTGAGTGAATGAGGTGCAGGTGTGGTGAGGCAATTAGGGTTGATGAGTGAATGGTGACAGCTGTGTGATTGGTGTAATGGTGGACGGGAATGTGTGAGTGCAGTGCATGATGGGAGATGTAGTCCATGGGTGATGTGCAGTAGAGTGAGTGGTAACCAGATTCATGACAGAGCCCCCCCCCAAAGAGCGGCTTCCAGACGCTTACACAAAGCATACTCCAGGAGGGTGGTGGAGCGGAGGTGGAACCGGGGGAGGGAATGGAGGGCCAGGTCCATGTGGAGCCAATGAGGCAGGAGCCCACCAGGGCGGGGCGGAGGAGACAGCAGAGACGTGAAGTGACTCTGGCAGGTCGGCGGAGACGTGAGGTGACTCTGGCAGGTCGGCGGAGACGTGAGGTGACTCTGGCAGGTCGGCGGAGACGTGAGGTGACTCTGGCAGGTCGGCGGAGACGTGAGGTGACTCTGGCAGGTCGGCGGAGACGTGAGGTGACTCTGGGTAAACTGCTGTGGCGTGAGGTGACTCTGGCAGGTCGGCGGAGACGTGAGGTGACTCTGGGTAAACTGCTGTGGCGTGAGGTGACTCTGGCAGGTCGGCGGAGACGTGAGGTGACTCTGGCAGGTCGGCGGAGACGTGAGGTGACTCTGGCAGGTCGGCGGAGACGTGAGGTGACTCTGGCAGGTCGGCGGAGACGTGAGGTGACTCTGGCAGGTCGGCGGAGACGTGAGGTGACTCTGGCAGGTCGGCGGAGACGTGAGGTGACTCTGGCAGGTCGGCGGAGACGTGAGGTGACTCTGGCAGGTCGGCGGAGACGTGAGGTGACTCTGGCAGGTCGGCGGAGACGTGGGGTGACTCTGGCAGGTCGGCGGAGACGTGGGGTGACTCTGGCAGGTCGACGGAGACGTGGGGTGACTCTGGCAGGTCGACGGAGACGTGGGGTGACTCTGGCAGGTCGACGGAGACGTGGGGTGACTCTGGCAGGTCGACGGAGACGTGGGGTGACTCTGGCAGGTCGACGGAGACGTGGGGTGACTCTGGCAGGTCGACGGAGACGTGGGGTGACTCTGGCAGGTCGACGGAGACGTGGGGTGACTCTGGCAGGTCGACGGAGACGTGGGGTGACTCTGGCAGGTCGACGGAGACGTGGGGTGACTCTGGCAGGTCGACGGAGACGTGGGGTGACTCTGGCAGGTCGACGGAGACGTGGGGTGACTCTGGCAGGTCGACGGAGACGTGGGGTGACTCTGGCAGGTCGACGGAGAC
Source organism: Oxygymnocypris stewartii (assembly GCA_003573665.1). Taxonomy (NCBI): domain Eukaryota; kingdom Metazoa; phylum Chordata; class Actinopteri; order Cypriniformes; family Cyprinidae; genus Oxygymnocypris; species Oxygymnocypris stewartii. Next base: position 178,843 of record QVTF01005572.1, on the reverse strand, counting down.
GTGGGGTGACTCTGGCAGGTCGACGGAGACGTGGGGTGACTCTGGCAGGTCGACGGAGACGTGGGGTGACTCTGGCAGGTCGACGGAGACGTGGAGTGACTCTGGCAGATCAGGCGCCCACCAGGGCGGAGCAGACGAGACAGACGCCCACCAGGGCGGAGCAGACATGACAGGCGCCCTCCAGGGCGGAGCAGACGTGACAGGCGCCCTCCAGGGAGGAACAGACGAGACAGACGCCCACCAGGGCGGAGCAGACGAGACAGGCGCCCTCCAGGGCGGAGCAGAGATCCCTGGCCGAGACTGGGACCTAGAGGAAACGGAGACACAAGAGGCAGAGAGAGCACATTTGGTTTCAGGAACCGAGGCAGGGAGTTTAAACGGCCATGGTAGATCCGGGGACTCGGGCAGCCATGATGGATCAGGGGACCTCATGGGCCATGGCGGGTCCGGGGTCTCCGTGAGCAATGGAGGGGAGCTCCCTCCATGAGAGTTCTTGGTGAACTCCACTACCTCGAGGGGGCACTCTGGAAACGCTAAATCTCGGTGGCGCTCGGGCGGCTCTGACTCTCTTGGGCACTCAGGTGGCTCTGACTCTCTTGGGCGCTCGGTAGAACTGGACGGAACCAGCGGAGGCATTGTTGAGCTGGGCGGGACCAGCGGAGACGAAGGAGAGCTGGGCGGGACCAGCGGAGACGGAGGAGAGCTGGGCAGGACCAGCGGAGACGAAGGAGAGCTGGGCGGGACCAGCGGAGACGAAGGAGAGCTGAGCGGGACCAGCGGAGACGAAGGAGAGCTGGGCGGGACCAGCGGAGACGGAGGAGAGCTGGGCGGGACCAGCAGAGACGAAGGAGAGCTGGGCGGGACCAGCGGAGACGAAGGAGAGCTGGGCGGGACCAGCGGAGACGAAGGAGAGCTGGGCGGGACCAGCGGCGAAGGCGAGCTGGGCGGGACCAGCGGAGACGAAGAAGAGCCGGAAAGGGCCAGCAGGGGCTCTGGGGAAACGGACGGAACCAGGAGGGGACCCGGAGTGCCGGACTCTGTGAGCTCCTGGATCGGAACGGCCTCTGGAGCGAACTCTGCGAGCTCCTGGATCGGAGCGGCCTCTGGAGCGGACTCTGCGAGCTCCTGGGACGGAGCGGGCCTCTGGAGCGGACTCTGCGAGCTCCTGGGACGGAGCGGCCTCTGGAGCGGACTCTGCGAGCTCCTGGGACGGAGCGGCCTCTGGAGCGGACTCTGCGAGCTCCTGGGACGGAGCGGCCTCTGGAGCGGACTCTGCGAGCTCCTGGGACGGAGCGGCCTCTGGAGCGGACTCTGCGAGCTCCTGGGACGGAGCGGCCTCTGGAGCGGACTCTGCGAGCTCCTGGGACGGAGCGGCCTCTGGAGCGGACTCTGCGAGCTCCTGGGACGGAGCGGCCTCTGGAGCGGACTCTGCGAGCTCCTGGGACGGAGCGGCCTCTGGAGCGGACTCTGCGAGCTCCTGGGACGGAGCGGCCTCTGGAGCGGACTCTGCGAGCTCCTGGGACGGAGCGGCCTCTGGAGCGGACTCTGCGAGCTCCTGGGACGGAGCGGCCTCTGGAGCGGACTCTGCGAGCTCCTGGGACGGAGCGGCCTCTGGAGCGGACTCTGCGAGCTCCTGGGACGGAGCGGCCTCTGGAGCGGACTCTGCGAGCTCCTGGGACGGAGCGGCCTCTGGAGCGGACTCTGCGAGCTCCTGGGACGGAGCGGCCTCTGGAGCGGACTCTGCGAGCTCCTGGGACGGAGCGGCCTCTGGAGCGGACTCTGCGAGCTCCTGGGACGGAGCGGCCTCTGGAGCGGACTCTGCGAGCTCCTGGGACGGAGCGGCCTCTGGAGCGGACTCTGCGAGCTCCTGGGACGGAGCGGCCTCTGGAGCGGACTCTGCGAGCTCCTGGGACGGAGCGGGCTCTGGAGCGGACTCTGCGAGCTCCTGGATCGGAGCGGGCTCTGGAGCGGACTCTGCGAGCTCCTGGATCGGAGCGGGCTCTGGAGCGGACCCTGCGAGCTCCTGGATCGGAGCGGGCTCTGGAGCGGATTCTGCGAGCTCCTGGATCGGAGCGGGCTCTGGAGCGGACTCTGCGAGCTCCTGGATCGGAGCGGGCTCTGGAGCGGACTCTGCGAGCTCCTGGATCGGAGCGGGCTCTGGAGCGGACTCTGCGAGCTCCTGGATCGGAGCGGGCTCTGGAGCGGACTCTGTGAGCTCCTGGATCGGAGCGGGCTCTGGAGCGGACTCTGTGAGCTCCTGGATCGGAGCGGGCTCTGCGAGCTCCTGGATCGGAGCGGGCTCTGCGAGCTCCTGGGACGGAGCGGGCTCTAGAACACCCACAGTGAAGGAAGAGCCAGCACACGATAAAGCATAGTTCAAAAGGCCCCTCAAACTCCCATGATACACTCCTCCAGAAAACAAAGATTTGTTAAACCTGGCCTTGACCTGACTAGTGAGTCCGAAATAAAACAAGTCCTTGAACAGATACTCGTCGTACAACGGTACCTGGTAAGACAGCTCACAAAACTGGTGAACATACTCTTCCATAGTCAGGCCTCCCTGGCGAAGATGTAGGAGTAGGCTTATGCTGTCCATAGTTGAGCTGGGTAGGTGAGATGATGCTGCTGGATCTGAGGTGGCGAAGTCTTCTGTAAAGACTGGTCAAAGGCAGGGGATCCAAGTGCAGTAATATATTTATTGGACAGAGGCAGAATCACACAGGCAATGGTCAGAGGGCATAACAGGAATATCGGAGGCAGAGCAGAGACGTAAACAATACCAGGCAGGGGTCGAGGTCACAGGCACAGGTTCAGAAGTCCAAAGTCAGGCAGTCCGGGGTCACACACAGAGATAACAGATACGGGGAAGAACGCTCAGAAATGTAGCCAGGGCAAAACAAGACTTCGCAGTGAGTGAGTGTTTGTGTGCTGTTTTTATGTGAGTGAGTGAATGAGGTGCAGGTGTGGTGAGGCAATTAGGGTTGATGAGTGAATGGTGACAGCTGTGTGATTGGTGTAATGGTGGACGGGAATGTGTGAGTGCAGTGCATGATGGGAGATGTAGTCCATGGGTGATGTGCAGTAGAGTGAGTGGTAACCAGATTCATGACAGACTCAATAGTGCCTCAGCAGAGCCACAGACCGATCGCTTCCATGACACTCCTCACTGATGCTGGAGTTTGTGCTGAAGGAGCCCCGACCGAGTATTGAGTGCACAAATCAACATATTTTGATCAACTTTAACTTTTCTGTTTTGCTAATATTTTTTTTTTATTGATCTTAGGAAATATTCTAATATTTTGAGATTCTGGATTTTTTATTTCCACGAGCTGTAACCTCTAATCATTACAATGAAAACAAAAACATTACTTTACATGTAATGAATCTAGAATATATGAAAGTTTAACTTATTGAAATAAGTTAAAAGAAAAAATGTAACTTTTTCACGACATTCTAAGTTATTGAGATGCACCTGTATTTGGACAAAGGCAAAATTTTTGTCATTTTAGCTGTTGACTAAAACATATTCAAGTTACAGTTATATAATGAATATGGGATTAAAGTGCACACTCTGAGATTTAATTTGAGGCTATGTTCATCAAATTGTTTTAAGGGGACCATAAATAATTGGACAGTGGACTAAAACGCTGTTTCATTGACATTCCTTCGTTATTTATACATCAATTAAGCAGGTAAAAGGTCTGGAATTGATTCTAAGAGTGTAATTTGCATTTGGAAGTTGTTGCTGTGAACCACATCATGCGGTCAAAGGAGCTCTCCATACACGTGAAACAGACAAATTGTTAGACTTCAAAAACGAATGCACCAGAGAGATAGCAGGAACATTAGGAGTGGCCAAGTCAACAGTTTGGTACATTCTGAGAAAAAAAAAACGCACTGGTGAGCTCCGAAACATAAAAAGGCCTGCATGTCCACAGAGTACAACAGTGCTGAATGATCGAGAACCCTCTCCATGGTACAGGAAAACCCTTTCACAACATCCATCCAAGAGAAGAACAATCTCCAGGAGGCAGACATGTCACTGTCAAAGTCTACAATCAAGAGAAGACTTCAAGAGAGCAATTACAGAGGGTTCACTACAAGGTGCAAACAAGGCCAGATTAGACTTTTCCAAGAAACATCTAAAAAAGTCAGACCACCTCTGGAAAAGCATTCTTTGGACGGTTGAAATTAAGATGAACATGTACCAGAATGACGGGAGGAAAAAAGTATGGAAAAGGCTTGGAGCAGCTCATGATCCAAAGCGTACAACATCATCTGTGAAGCATGGTGGAGCAGTGTGATGGCATGAGCATGCACGGCTACCATTGCAGTCTCTGTTTCCTGTTCTTATCTGACAGGAGCGGCACCCGGTGTGGTCTTCTGCTGCTGTAGCCCATCTGCTTCAGGGTTCGACGTGTTGTGTGTTTAGAGATGGTATTCTGCATACCTCGGTTGTAACGAGTGTTTATTTGAGTTACTGTTGTCTTTCTATCATCTCTAACCAGTCTGTCAATTCTCCTCTGACCTCTGACATTAACAAGGCATTTTCGTCCACACAACCTCTCACTGGATATTTTCTCTTTTTCAGACCATTCTCTGTAAACCCTAGAGATGGTTGTGTGTGAAAATCCCAGTAGATCAGCAGTTTCTGAAATACTCAGACCAGCCCGTCTGGCACCAACAACCATTCCACGTTCAAAGTAACTTAAATCCCCTTTCTTCCCCATTCTGATGCTCTGATTGAACTTCAGCAAGTCGTCTTCACCACATCTAGATACCTAAATGCATTGAGTTGCTGCCATGTGATTGGCTGATTAGCAATTTGTGTTACCAAGCAATTGAACAGGTGTACCTAATAAAATGGCCGGTGAGTGTATATAAATATAAATAAATATATATATATATATATATATATATATATATATATATATATATATATATATTATTTATTTATTTAGTCATTTAGCAGACGCTTTTATCCAAAGCGACTTACAAATGAGGACATTATAGAAGCAATCAAAACCAACAAAAGAGCAACAACATGCAAGTGCCATTACAAGTCCTGGTTAGCCTAACGCAGTTTTTTTTTTGGAAACCGAGTATGTAAAATATAGAAACATTAAACAGTGTTAATTTTACAAGAAAAGCTAGCAGTTAGAGAATAAATATGCAATTGATAGAGGGTCAAATGTTTGTGTGTTTTTTAAATAAAAAGAAGACAGATTAGATAAAATAAAATTAGAGAGTGCTAGAGTTCGAGGGTCAAATAAAGCTGGAAGAGATGTGTTTCTTGAGGATGCGTATGGATTCAGCTGCTGGGATTGAGTTGGGCAGGTCACCAGATGGAAACAGTTAATGAAAAAGTCTGTGAAAGTGATTTTGTGTCTCTTTGGGATGGTACAGTAATGCGTCGTTCACTTGCAGAGCGCAAGCTTCTAGAGGGCATATAAGTCTGAAGTAATGAATTTAGATAAAGGGGTGCAGAGCCAGAGGTGCTTCTGTAGGCAAACATTAATGCCTTGAATTTAATGCATTGAGCAGCTATTGGTAGCCAGTGCAAATTGATGAATAGAGGTGTGACGTGCGTTCTTTTCGGCTCATTAAAGATTAATCTTGCAGCAGCGTTTTGGATTAATTGTAGATGTTTGATGGAACTGGCTGGAAGACCTGACAAGAGAGCATTGCAATAGTCAAGCCTGGACAGAACAAGAGCCTGAACAAGGAGTTGTGTTTCCGAGAGAAAGGGTCTGATCTTCTTAATATTATATAATTCAAATTTAGTAGTTTTAGTAATGTGGTCTGTGAAATTCAGCTTATCATCAATCACAACTCCAAGGTTTCTGGCTGTTTTTGAAGGAGTTATGGTTGATGAGCCTAACTGGAAGGTGAAAATGTGATGAAACGATGGGTTTGCTGAAACCACAAGCAGTTCTGTCTTAGCTAGGTTGAGTTGAAGGTGATGGTCCTTCATCCATTAAGAAAAGTCTGCTGATTGTGTTTATGAAATCCTATTTAATTATTTATTATTATTATTAATATATGTTTTTGATAAGTATACATTTCTGGTCCACACTCCAGCACAGTAGGTGCGGATATGTACGTTAAATGAAGAAGAAGAAGAAGAAGAAGAAGAAGAACACGCCTACTGTAAGGTCACGTGATGAAGAGGATGCGCACGAGAATTATCGTCCGGATAGAAAACACGCAGGAAAATGTCTGAGAAGGGTAAGCAGCATGCTTTTCTTGTTTTATCACTTAATACACATTTAAATAAGACTGCATATTACTAAATATCTGTTTTTGATGTTATAACAAGCCTAATCCTCACGAAAGGACCTTCAGAGTAGCTGAATTATGATTATACACGAGTCCTTCAGTTGGCTGTGTAGTACAGTTTACATTAAAATACACATTTTAACCGCATATAGAAGCCGTTTAAATGATAAAGGGATATTTTTTTTGAATGGTATAGCATTTCAAATGTTGTAACTCGCATATTCACAAAACTAGCAAAGCACAGAAAGTCCCTGCAAAACCAATTAATAGTGTCGTGAGTCATGTTACCCACACACCCCTCGTCCTTTATATGTGATTATATAAGATAACCCTTGGATGTGTCTTCTGGAACAGCAAGAATAATGCGCTCCTAAAACCCTGCTTTAGTTATCCTGTCAAGGACAGAAACATTTACTTGACACCCCCCCCCCAAAAAAAATCAGTATACATTCAAAATCTCCAAAACCTTTTGTGAAGATCCACCCTAAGAAGAAGAGTTCAGGCTTTGCATTATTATGTGTGAGTGTGCCAAGTCATACTCCTCTCTCTTTACTTCATGAACACATGTGAAAGCGATACTGTGGTCTGTCTGTTGGCTGCAGCAGTGTGCTATTTCTGTGTCTGGCTTATGTCTGGAATCCAGCAAGCTTACACGGTCATCGGTCAGGGTTATCATGGAAAGATGCTCACAGTGATAGTGCTCACTCCTGTATCCCACCTGGATGGAGAACCGTGCCATTGCATTCATCTGCTTGTTTTTCTGGTTCTTCTATCTGCTTTTCTCCTTGACCTTGTGTTGTATCCGCCAGTGTTCCTACCCACAACATTAAATTAAAGTAGACTTAATGCTTACTTAAACCTGCTTCTACGCCTTCAGTGTAACTCAACATAGCAGAAACAATGACACGCATGCAATTACAAATCTTGAATATGTTTCTCATTTCTATTTTAAAATAAATTGTGATCATTTTATTTAAGGCATAAAGTTAAAAAAGTAGCATAATAAAGAAAAAAGTCTCATTAAATTAAACTAGCATTAGATTATTTAAAAGAAAACCGTACTAAGTAGATTGGTATAGTTTTTTTTGCAAACTAATAAATACAACCATAAAAAAGTACTAAATAAAACAATGTATTTATTTAAAGTACAAGTTTTTGTGCTGAAAATCATATTTTTCTTTTTATTGTGGTCTCATTTGTCTTGTTTTGTATTATGAAACAGCCGTATCTGGAATATTGAAACTTGTGTTTTTAAGTAAGTCAGGTTTAATTTAAATGTTATATGAAATGGATCTTACTGTGTTCTGACAGACACCGAAACCTTTGATGTGATGGAGCTGGCAGAGCATGTCAAGAAACAAAGATGGTGGAGCAAAATGTTTGGCAAAAACAACTCTGGACCCGCTGCTGAGAAGTACTCGGTTGCAACACAGCTGGCCGTTGGAGGAGTGAGCGGCTGGTGAGTGCTTATGAACACTGATGCGTATCCAAACACTGAGCAGAGAAGAAGTAAACCGCTTGCTCTTGTGTTTCTGTTAGGTGTGCAGGGTACTTGTTTCAGAAAGTTGGGAAGCTGGCTGCATCAGCTGTAGGAGGCGGCTTCTTTTTGATTCAGGTAAACTGTAAAAACCAAGTGCTTATCGTAATTCGGATGTAGAGAGTGTATATTATTTAGGATTGTTTAAAGATATAAGCAATCTCCAATACACTTTCAGATTGCTCATCACACAGGCTACATTACAATAGACTGGAAAAGAGTGGAGCGAGATGTGAACAAGGCAAAGAAGCAGCTGAAGCTGAATTCAGACAAGCCTCCTAAAGAAGTGAGAACAAAGTTTAATGAGGTAAGAAAATACTGTTGAATTTGTATTTATGTAATTGTATTATTCTGTTTCCTCGTGCTCCACATGCTCATTGTAAACCACTATCCCGGTAAATCACGGTATTGTAATTGATATCAAATTGTGTATGTTTGCTTATTCATGGGTTTGAGAAAAACAATGCAACCGGATGCAGAATATAGTATGCACTTATTTTTTCCCTTCGATTGCCTGTCAGACTCTCAACAAGCACCACACACACACACACACACACACAGACAGACAAACAGACACACACACACACACACACACACACAGACAGGCACACACACACACAGGCAGACACACACACAGACAGAGACACACACACAGACAGACACACACACAGACAGACACACACACACAGACAGACAGACAGACACACACAGACAGACAGACAGACACACACAGACAGACAGAGACACAGACACACACAGACAGACACGCACAGACACACACAGACAGACACGCACACACACACACAGACACACACACACACACACACAGACAGACAGGCACACACACACACACACACACACAGACAGACAGACAGACAGACAGACAGACAGACACACACAGACAGACAGACACACACACACACACACAGACACACACACACACACACACACACACACACACACACAGACAGACAGGCACGCACACACACACACACACGCACTCACGCACTTTTTTAACTGTGCCTTTTACACAAGTCAAGCTTCCAGTAATTCTTCCTCAGAAATGTTGGCCAATGTTTATAGTTTAATTATCTAAAACACTAAAGAGGAGCTTATTTACTCAAACTGTTAATGATTTATTTACGTATATATCTTAAATGTCTTGATACGTTTCTGAAGAATACTTTGTTGTAATATTAAATGCACTGTAGGCTATACAGCGTTTTTATTTGAATGTGAATATACTGTTTATACATATATAGGATAAGTAGCAGTTAAATATAAGTATAAAATGAATATAATGCGTGTGGGGTATTCTATTCATAACTGTAATTTTAGTATAGCATTAATGCACCAAATAATAGGGTTTCCTGTAGAGTTTACAGCACTAGTTGATGTTGTTTCCACTAGGAGATTGTCATATGGACCTGACGTATTTACAAATGAATCAATATCAGATCCGTTATGCCCTGATATTTCCTGAGATGACTACCCTAAAAACCTCATACTGTTAAACCCTAATCTAAGAAACACATTCAGGTCATATTAAAACTTTATCCCCACAACTGCATCAGTGAGAATATGTGTGAAATGTTAAGTGGCGTGACAACAACATCAGAATGGTCCACAGATTAGTCCTCATTTTCTTTCTTAGCAAAATACAATTTCTTACTTTTTTTGTTCTCTTGATTTTGGGGAGAAAACCCAGACATTATTTGCCAAACATGTCATCTGATATTGGTAATGCTGCAGTCACACTAGACTTTGTGCTCATGAAACACAAGTTAACATATAATACACCCAACATGTAAACATATGCAGTATATTGCACTTTACTGCAGACCTTGCAGCTTTGGTCATGTCATTGTGATATGAATTTACTGTCAGAGTTCACCATAAATACATGACCTTCGCATGAGTCTCCTGTCTTCATGTGTCTGAATGGATGACGAGTGTGCTGATGCCTAATGTCCTTGATTTTAAGCAGGGACCGTGTCCTTGTGTTGAATTCATTCCAGTGTTTTCTCTCCACGTAGGTGCAAGGTTTTGTCAAGAACAACATTGTTCTCACAGGAGGTTTCGCTGGTGGATTTCTGCTTGGCCTGGCTTCATAGGATCTCTCTCATCGTCACGTCTTATGCTCCGAGGATGTCCTCAGATCACCGCTTCTGTGTGATATTACAGCTTGTATTTAACTCCACACTCCTTGATTAGATCAACATTAGATTGTTAGGATGTGATCTCAAGCAAACACTTCAGAATGTATGCTTTCAGGTTGTTGTGCATTGCTTTAGTTTGTACTTAAAGCCCCTGTTACAGTTTTGTTTATTTGAACATTTTATATTATTTTGGTACAAACTATTTTTGACTCAAGACTTGATAAGTCAGCTCGTTTAAACATGTAAATAGATAAAACATTTGAAATTGGCCCTTTAAAAACTCACGTCTAAACTTGCAGTTTTATGTCATGTGACTAAGCTAAGTGCATTTCATTTTTGTGTAATAAATCTGGACATTAATTCAAAGACCAAGGGGTCAATTAAAGTTGTAATTTTAATTAATAATGACAGAAATGTTCAGAGTAAATAGACAATCAGGTTGTAAACAATTCTGGTTTGCCTTTTTTGCTTTGATATTTATGAAATACATTTAATCTGTTTTCCTAAATTACAGCTAATGCTCAGCACATCATGATATAATATTCGGCCTATATTAAATCCGGTTAGTATTCCAGATATTGAATATTCTCACTAAACTATAACTAGGTTGAATAAATAGCGAGTGCCAGAGACAGCTTGATGATTTAATGAAAGTTTGATTGTAAGAATGAAGAGACAAGTAGAAGATGACTGTGATCGTGCCACACAATTATATAATCTTTGAAGAATATGTATTCCATATGTCCATGAACGTCTCTGATCTCTTGCAGCAAATATCCATGCATACTGTTTAGCTCTCTATTACATGATTGTCTTTGTGTTCCTTGGTAAACCCAGAACAGCAGACAGAGTTGTCTCCTGCATGGACTTCACAACACTTCCTCATGGCTTGAATCACATCCTCACAAAGGCGTTCAATGTATTTGTTGGCTGTTGAAAATACAAAAGTCATGAAATGGTTAAACTGCTAGCCTGTAGTCTTCATGCAAAGCAAGGTTAAACTAACACTGAGATCATACATCTACCTTGTAAACATTTCTGTATGGCACATGCCTGTTTTTGACAAGGATCTTTCTGTGGCATCGTATTTTAAGATACGTACAGCCAAGCTGCAGCTTCGAGGAGTAATACAGTTAAATCTGGATTTACGATTTACTTTCTGTAAACACATGAACAGTGACGTCACCGGCGTGCAGCTGACTGTGCACCTCTAAATGTCTTCCGGGGGTAGAAAACGCCCTCATCTTCAACATGCTCGACATTAATTATTCTTTTTAGATTAAGCTGTTTTTAGACTTTAATAAAACATGCTGTTTTATAAGAGAAGCCACGGACAGTTTTGCGACAGATAGGATTCAGTATAAGTGCCGCAAATGTTGGCATCTCCCAGTAATAATAAGACCATCTAACAGTGATCTCGGATTTATGTTGAGGGGAACGACACTCATTTCGTGGATTTTTAAGCTGATATGCTTTAATATCAGCGAAATAAACAACATAATATCAGAACTGCAGGACGTTTCACATTCGATAAAGCGGCTCTGTGTTGCCCTCTAGTGCAGGAGATGCGCTACACGACTACAACATCATTATTATCCGTCATGATAATAATTACAATACACTGTAATAACGGCCGACACAAATAAAGAGGGAAAGACAAACAGAAAGTACATTAGATATCTCTTATACTGGAAGATATCGAGAGAGAGCCTACACACGATTCAGGAAGATGCGTTTCGTGTAATATATGTATACATATTTTTAGGATCTGGTGTATAATTTTAAAGTAGGCTATTTCACTTCAAATAAATGCCTACTTTAAATAATATTAAAAAAGGTTATTTCACTGGTTTTTACTCATCTAAAATCACAGACAATGAGTCAAACGTGATCCAGTGACCTTCAGTATCTGTTGATTCTGGAAGTCTGGACACATATTTCAGACCTAAACGACCGTGGCCATGCAGTAGGCTAATGTCGTGGCTGGTTCATGTTTATTTATTAATTTAACAATTTAACCACATTCACAGTCACACGTTTACAGTTCAATGTCGCTTTGTGGTCACATTGATCAAGTGTTTACATTTATTTTACTTTTTTCATAATTTGTATAATAAATTATTAGTTTTATATCAACTCATACTGCAGTTCTTAACCTACATTAAGCGTAGTTTTGGAAACCTTGGTTTAATGTAATGTTTAATGCATTTTATGATGTGTACACACACACGCACGCACGCACGCACGCACGCACACACACACACACACACACACACACACACACACACACACACTTTATGGTTTCTTCGATTTTTATATTAGTATGGTAGATAATAGCAATAATACTATATTAATAGTACAATAGCAAACTAAAACAGTTAAATAAAACGTAATCTAAAAAGTAATCAGGTTTTATTTTTTTATTTTATATATATTTTTTTTGCCATTGCTTGTGATAATCTGTACCTTTACTTATTTATTTGTTTATTTTTCTCTGTTAATATTTCAAGTAAATGTTATGTGTATATTGTTATGTTTCTAACAAGCTTAATAAAAACACAGTAAAAAAAGATAATTAATCAGAAAACAAACCTAAAATGAGTAACCTGGATTATATTACAAACTACAATGTTCAATTACACTGATCAACTACAATTAGTAAGTAATCTACCATCTCTGTCTGTATTGTAAAAAGTGCTGTACAAATAAAAGTGACTTGACCTTCTTGGTGTGTCAGAAATTAATAGTAATACATTCATTATTTGAAAAACCTATCTGTAACTGCATTTGAATGGCAACTTATTTTGATATTTTACTGAATTAAAAATGTCACTTTTTACTAGCCCGAAATTAAAATTTTGATATGAAGAATTAGATTTCTCTGAATAGTTTTTTTTATGATGATATCAAGAATTACCATCATGTAACAAAATTCCATTCATGAAATCAAAAATGCTAATTTTAACTGGTCAAGTCGGCTTGCCATATACAACACAACATGTCCCTCCCCGGCCACCGTAAATCGTCTCGGGTTACTTGCGTAACCCTTGTTCTCTGAGTAGGGAACGAGACACTGCGCTGAACGCTTCGGGAACGCCCACTGCGGACCGAGTCTGAAAACCCATATAGAATCACGCCAATTCATTGGCTGATGGCGCGACGCCGTCTCTGACGCAATGACGTCGTCAGGTCATACTGGCGAACGCGCCATCCACTCCTCAGATTTCTCTGCCGAAAAGAATCCTGTCGGCAGCGTGAGGAGCTTGGCAGCAAGCGCAGTGTCTCGTTCCCTACTCAGAGAACAAGGGTTACGCAAGTAACCCGAGACGTTCTCTTTCATAGGTAACTCAACACTGCGCTGAACGCTTCGGGAACGATATACCAAACACGCCAAGCTGTAAGCGCTGCCTATCTGGTTTCCCGATAATGAACCAACAACATACAGTCGGTTCAAACAGACATACGGTCGGTTCAAACAGACAGGACCTGAGAACCTGGAGCCGTATCAACGTCAAGGTTATAAAACCTGACAAAGGTGTGCGGAGAGGACCATCCTGCCGCAACACAAATATCCTCCAGGGGTACCCCTCTAAAAAGAGCTTGAGAGGAGGCTACGCCTCTAGTAGAATGCGCCCGAAGACTAAGAGGTGAAGGGAGTTCCCGCGCCTCATAAGCCAGCGAAATGGCGTCTCTCACCCAGTGAGAAATTCTCTGCTTTGACGTGGCAAGCCCGCGGCGACCAGCACCAAAACAGATCAATAACTGGGGAGATCTTCTCCAAACTTTGGAGCGATCCACATACAGCTTCAATGCCCTGACCGGGCAGAGCATGTGGAGTCTCTCATCCTCACTTGAAGCAAAGGGAGGGGGATGGAAAGAGTGAAGAGTGACCACTTGAGAACGGAACGACGTGGACAAGACCTTGGGAATGTAACCCGGCCTAGGCCGCAGGGTAACTTTGACTAGACCCGGGGCAAAGTCCATACATGTTTCACTGACAGAAAAAGCCTGCAGATCTCCAACTCTTTTCAGTGACGTAAGCGCCAGTAAAAGAACAACCTTAAGAGTCAGTATCCGATCCGAAGCTGACTCTAAGGGCTCAAAAGGGGCCGTCACTAGTCCTTCGAGGACGACTGACAAGTCCCAAGAAGGAACTGCCGTGGGGCGAACAGGCCTAAGGCGTCTGGCCCCACGCATGAAAGCGGAGACCAACCGATGCCTCCCCAAGGGGATCTCATCCAGCTCTCTCCGAGCTGCGATGGCCGCTACATAAACCCTAAGGGTAGTAGCAGCCGCCCCCGCTGTCAGCCTTTCTTGCAAAAACTCCAGCACTGGACCAACAGGGCAGTTAACTGGGTCAATTGCACGAGTCAAACACCACGATTCAAAGACGCCCCACTTGGAAGAGTATAGCTTCCTGGTAGAGGGGGCTCTGGCACTGGCTATGGTTTCCTGAACTTCGGCAGGCAAACCATCAATCACAGCCCTTGGCCCTGTATGGGCCATACCCACAACTTCCAGAGCTCCGGCTGAGGATGCCAGATCTTGCCCTGAAGCTGGGACAGTAAGTCCCGCCTGATCGGAATCTCCCAAGGAGGTCGATACAAGAGGGGAGTTAGCTCCGAGAACCAGGTCTGGGAGGGCCAGAATGGGGCTATGAGAAGGAGACGGGCACCGCTCACCTTCACTCTGCATAGTACTGCCGGAATCAGCTTTATTGGCGGAAACGCGTACAGATTGACATTCGGCCATGGGTGGGCGAACGCATCTATGCCTAGAGTCGTGGGGAAACTCAGGGAGAACCAGAGCGGGCACTGGGATGACTCTTGAGAAGCAAAGAGGTCCACCTCCGCTTTGCCAAACAGATCCCAGATCTGGGATACCGTCTGACAGTTCAACATCCATTCCCCGGGCTTGAGCTTCTGTCTCGACAGAAAATCGGCCGCCAGGTTCAGTACTCCCGGAACGTGAACCGCCCTCAAAGAGAGGAACTTGTCTTGGGACCAAAGGAGAAGATGGCGCGCAAGCCTGTCCAGGGTGCGCGACCTTGAACCTCCTTGGCGGTTTATGTGGGACACAACCGCCATATTGTCCGTCCTGACTATGACATGATGCTCCCCGAGAACGGGGAGAAAACACTTCAAAGCTAGGAAGACAGCCCTGAGTTCCAGGCAGTTTATATGCCAAAAGAGGAACTCTTCCTCCCACTCTCCACTCGCCGGCCTTCCTTCGAAGACCGCGCCCCAGCCCGTCATTGATGCGTCCGTCGTGATCATATGGCGACGGTGGATCGCACCCATTCTCACCCCGCTCCGGAGAAAGACGGGGTCTCGCCACATTAACAGGTGTCGACAGCAACTGCGCGACACTCTGACAAGGCGAGTAGCTGGTACAGTGGGGTGTAACCTCAGCTCCTTCATCCACCAAAGGAATGGCCTCATGTGAAGCAGCCCTAGGGGCAACACAGGGGAGGCTGCTGCCATAAGGCCCAACAGCCTGCGGCAGGTACCTACAGAGACATGATGGCCTAGCTTGAAGCGGGCCAAACATGCTGTAAAAACTGGTATCCGGGCAGGAGCCAAACGGGCCTGCATCTGAACGGAATCCAAACGAACTCCCAGAAATACAGTTCGTTGAGATGGGAGGAGCACACTCTTCTTGGCGTTCATCCTGAGGCCAAGAGAATGGATGTGGCCGAGAACGATATCCCTGTGACGACTCACTAGCTCCCTGGAGTGAGCCAGAATGAGCCAGTCGTCCAGATAGTTCAGTACACGGATGCCCTGGAGCCTCAAAGGGGCCAGTGCAGCATCCATGCATTTGGTAAATGTCCTCGGGGCCAAAGCCAGGCCGAAGGGCAGAACCCTGTATTGATAAGCCTTCCCTCCAAAGGCGAACCGAAGGAATCTCCTGTGTCTCTGAACGACCTGGATGTGAAAATATGCATCCTTCAGGTCGATGGTGACAAACCAGTCTCCTTCCTGGACCTGAGACATGATGGTTCTCATAGTCAGCATCTTGAACTTCCCTTTGTAGAGGGCAAGATTCAAACGCCGTAGATCCAGGATAGGCCTCAAGCCGCCGTCCCTCTTTGGAACGAGGAAGTAGCGGCTGAAGAAACCTCGTTCGACTTCCGACTGCGGTACTTCCTCTATTGCTCCTTTCTGCAGGAGGGAGGAAAGTTCCTGTTGTAGAACAGAGGCCTTGGCGGCGCTGTTTACTACTGTCAGGTGAACCCCGTCGAAACGGGGGGGATTTTTCCCAAACTGAAGAGTGTAACCGGTTCGAATTGTGCGGAGAACCCACAGCGATACCCCGGGTAAACGCTCCCATTCGCGAAGGAAGTGTGACAGAGGAATCATAGTGTCGTGCAAGGGAAGACATACCTGAGATGGGGTGTCGAGAAGGCCTGGAAGCAGCGGCACCCTCCACCGTGAAGGAGAGCCCTCGGCGTCCTTGCTCGGGATGACGGAGAGAGAAGTGCTGGGCTGACGGGTGGCCGGCACGGGTTCCGTACACTGCAGGAGAGAAACAGCTGTGTCTCCTAACATGCGGCTCGCCTGCGGCGAATGGACGGGCTGCAAAGGGGGAAAGACGAACGCGTCCCTCAACTGCCAGCCCGAGTGAAAAGGAGGGTGAATTGGATCTGCACACCAAGCCTCGAAGGGTGGCTGTGACAGATTTAAGTGAGGAGAGCGCGTTCGGGGCGGGCAGAAACGCTTTTGCGGTCTGGCCTCGCCCCGTAACGGTGAAACGACTCTCCTCATTTCGACCCGGAGGTCAGGAACGACCCGGGTTAGCCGAAGCGGCAGGCTTGTTGGGCCGCTTCATGTTAACCCGCTTGCGTGGTTGTTGGCGGGAAGAAGACCGGCCACGGGCTCCCCAAACCGCAGTGGGGGGAGGGCGCGTGGCCTGGGCTCCGCCGCTAGGAGGCTCTCTCCTGGGGAGCGGCTGCTCCCTAGACACAGAGGAGGAGGGAGTTGAAAAGTCCCTTGCTCTCCTCGGCATAAATTGTTTGAGAGCAGCCGACTGAGTTTTGGCTGAGCGGAACTTGTCCACTACAGCGTTAACAGCCTCCCCAAACAACCCAGATTGTGAGATGGGTGCGTCCATTAAGAACACCTTCTCCTTCTCCCGAATCTCGGTGAGGTTGAGCCACAGATGGCGTTCTGCGGCCACCGAAGCCGCCATAGAGCGCCCCACGGCACGTGCGGTGTGCTTGGTGGCTCTCAGAGCCAAGTCAGTGGCTCTTCGTAGCTCCTTCACGGCTTCAGGAGTCAAGCCGGTCCCTTCGTCCATTTCCTTCAGGACATCCGCCTGGTAGGCCTGAAGGATGGCCATTGTGTGCAGGGCCATACCTGCCTGACCGGCCGCGATGTAGGACTTCCCGATAAGGGCGGAAGTGGTCCTACACGGCTTGGAAGGAAGGAGGGGGCGGGACTTCCAAGAAGGAGCCAAAGAGGGTGAAAGATGTGAGGCCAAAGTATCCTCAATCACCGGCATGGCGGTGTAACCCTGCTCCACAGAACCCACAAGGTTGGTGAAGTCAGCGGCTGCCGCGTTAGTAAGCCGAGAGGAAAATGGCTGCTTCCAGGAACTGGAGATCTCGCGATGCAGATCACTGAAAAATGGCAGCTTCCTCCTTTCAAGCTTGGAATGCGCGCCGATGAGGAAGCGATCGTCGAGTTTCGAAGCTCGAGACTCGCGGGGCTCATCGGGCCAATCCAGCGCAAGCTTCTCGGTGGCGCGCGAAAGCACGTCCACGAGCTCGGAGTAGGCCGCTGAAGGCCGCGCCCCTTGGCCGTTAGGCGGGAGCGCATCTGCTGAAGCAGGCCCGAAATCCTCGGAGTCGGAGGCTGCCGTGTGCAGAATATCATCTAGCCCGAAAGAAACGAAATCACGTGCTTTTGGGCTAGGAAACTGAAAATCAGGTAAAAATTCGACCGGCGAATTCGCACGTGCGCGATCGGGAGAGGGAGGGAGAGAAAAGGCGAGGCCTGTCTGCTCACTCTCCATCTCCTCGAGCTCGACATCCGAACCCCAGCTCGCGGCTCTACGAGAGGGCGCGGCCTCACGCGAGGCCGCGATCTCACGAGGCGGCGCGTTGGTGCTCGATGCGCGCCGTGAAAATTTGGAGGATTCGCGTTCATAATCCTCAAGCCGAGAGCGGAGGGTTATGAGACGGAAATCGTCGCAAATTTTGCAGTTCGAGGTCCCATAAACCGCCTCACGTGCATGCGAATAGCCCAAACACAAAATACACTTACTGTGTGGGTCTTCGCGAGCGATGAAACGCGTGCACGGTGGCATACAGCGGCGAAATTCCATGGCACTTCACCGCGAGGAGAACAAAGTTCCACTGAAGCAGTCGCCGAAGTGCAAATGAATAATCGCTGGTTAGTAATTTGGGTCAGAAATCGCAACAACGAAGGGCGATGTAGCCGCTTCGTGAAGGCAGAGAAATCTGAGGAGTGGATGGCGCGTTCGCCAGTATGACCTGACGACGTCATTGCGTCAGAGACGGCGTCGCGCCATCAGCCAATGAATTGGCGTGATTCTATATGGGTTTTCAGACTCGGTCCGCAGTGGGCGTTCCCGAAGCGTTCAGCGCAGTGTTGAGTTACCTATGAAAGAGAACAACCGCTTGCGTTTTCCCCTCCCGTTTCCGGTCGGAAGGAATTGAATGTAGCGCATGCGCTTTGCTGATGTGGAAGTGCCGTACAGTGATAAACAAGCAAACAAATCAGAGAACACATAAACTGTTGGACTACACTTCATATAATGGCAGTGAACGCTGTGCATTTAGAGTCAGACGCATTTCTAGTCTGCATGAATCATGCTCTGAGCACGGAGAAAGAGGAAGTCATGGGGCTCTGCATCGGCGAGGTTTGGATTTCTTGTGTTTGTGATGTGTTGTTTTGTGTAAATGTGCCTGAACGACAACAGCTGCGTTTCTAAAGCTCTGTAAATGACCAACAGGTGGACACAACCCGCATTGTGCACATCCACTCGGTCATAATTCTGCTTCGATCAGACAAGAGGAAAGACCGAGTGGAGATTTCTCCAGAGCAGCTGTCGGCAGCGTCCACCGAAGCGGAGATATCCTCCACAGACTGTTTAATGACCCTGTGACATGTTTAATGACCCTGTGACATGTTTAATGACCCTGTGACATGTTTAATGACCCTGTGACATGTTTAACACATACACATCGTAGTGAAAACCTGGTTCTATAGCAGTAGCATGCGTGAACTTTGGTAATACCATGGTATTTCTTCGGCTGGAGAACCATGTAACTACAGTACTTCAGTGCTAATCATTCACTAACATGGCATGCATCAAACACTCCCACTGATTGGTTTTGAAATGTATATTGTTCTGGGTCAATAATAGCTTTCAATACCAAACATTGCTATAATATTTAATACTTTTTCAGTAGAAAGTCATGAAACGTTGACTCACATTTACATACAACTCCATTTGGGACATTTTGTAACATGCAATAAAAGCAAGAATCTGTGATTAGTTCATTAGATTTAACCGCAATTCAATTGAAACCAAGTCCAGATCTGTCTCCTATTGAAAATGAATGGAGCGTCACGAAGAGAGCGATGAAGAACAATGTGTTGAGCAGTGAAGTCTTGTCCCGGGGAAATCATTTCACACAACTGCAGAAACTATCCTCAGCTCAGAAACAATGAAAAAAGGAGTTAAAATCATGACAACGTTTTTGGTGTGTTGCAGATATTTCAATCAAAATTGGTTTATATTTGCAAAATACAATTAAATTGGTGAGTGAAGACTTGAAAGATGTTTTCTCTGAGCTTTAGTCAATTAATTAACGTTTAAAGATAATTAACAAATCACAGAATCTAGTTCTTTTTGCATTTTACAAAATGTCACAACTTTTCTGCAAACGGTTGTATATAAAAATCTGATATTCAAAATGTAATTCATGTGTAAAAATAAAGAACATTGTAGGATTTTTGAATAATAATAATAATAAAAAGAACCGTGAAGCAGTACTCTGCACTATTTCACCAGTCAAGCAAATGTGTAACATTACCAAATTATTCAGTCAAATCACAATATATATTTTTGGGAAATGTTCAGATCACGCTGAATAATACAGACCACGAGGTTTTGCATAAGCTTGAGTGCTGCTGTTATTAAAGCAAAAGAGGACATACCCAATACATTTCAAGACCTTCTCATATTCTCATACATGTTTAAAATTTCACTCAAATCGATAAACTCATAATATAATAATATGTTTTTAATTAAAAGATTGATCAC
Source organism: Oxygymnocypris stewartii (assembly GCA_003573665.1). NCBI lineage: Eukaryota > Metazoa > Chordata > Actinopteri > Cypriniformes > Cyprinidae > Oxygymnocypris > Oxygymnocypris stewartii. The sequence goes on along the minus strand of QVTF01005572.1, from coordinate 158,572 downwards.
AAGTTGACTAGTGGTTTCAGACATGTTCATATATCAATGCACATCATTTTCTGATTCATAAAGTGTTTAAATGACTCTTAATGAAATGTATCAGAAGCGTAACCCGGATGTTGTTTGAGCCCGTTTTCTTAACATGAGGCACAGGTTGGCTGAGATGACAGGACGTCCCATGAGGGTTGTGGGCTGGTACCACTCTCACCCACACATCACTGTCTGGCCATCACATGTTGGTAAGTTGTTTTATTAATGAATGGAATTATGCTTTATTTGAATACAATTCCAATGATTGTTGCACTACACAGATGTTAGGACTCAAGCAATGTATCAGATGATGGATCAGGGTTTTGTCGGACTCATCTTCTCATGCTTTATTGAAGATAAAAACACAAAGGTATGTTAAGCCCATCATCTTGAAGAGATTCTGAAGTGTTGTTATTTTATCGTCACTTCTCTTTCTATTTCTCTTGTAGACCGGTAGAGTCCTGTACACCTGTTTCCAGTCAGTACAAGCCCAGAAAGGCTCAGAGTAAATAACCGGCTTTTTACTTTTATCAGTAACTCAAAGCTTTACATTTTCAGTTTTGCAACTCAGATAAATGCATCATACTTAGATGCTATTTCTATTTGTCTACAAATACAGGTATTTAAGCATAACACTTTAGATTATTAATTTATTAAGTTCCATAAACAATAATCTAAATGCATGTGTCCACACCTGACCGGCAGCGTATGCTTTGTTTATCTGATCTCAGTATTTGATGAGAAATAGTTTTGCTCATAAATATGGAGATTGCACTCTTTGCTTCTGGCAGGTATGAGCGGATTGAGATCCCCATCCATGTCGTCCCACATGAAGCCATCGGGAAAGTGTGTCTGGAGTCTGCCGTGGAATTACCCAGAATCCTCTGTCAAGAAGAACAGGATACATACAGAAGGATTCACAGGTATTCCTTTCAGATTCTTTAACTTAGTAAACGGTTCCTCAGGACCTCATGCAATGTTTCTTTTTTCAGCTTAACTCATCTGGATCCAATCACAAAGATACATAATGGATCAGGTAATTATGAAATCT